>WXZC020000600.1:0-11464 GCA_011317855.2 Paelopatides confundens
TGAGAACAGGTCCCACACCGTATGGAAGGACGAGGAGCCATGGGGAACCTAATGCAACAGACTAAGGGGCACCTAAACACAACCCGACCTGACCTAAAAAGGGGGTCTAGTCTGACGAGTGAGGAAGAAAAAACCCCTAAGGGGCTAGGGGGAGGTTAAAAACCACCCACCAGAGAGAGAGAACCGTCAATGAGGCGGTACCTTAGGGAGGAATACCGCGGAAAACAACTTAGAAAAATTGAGTTCCACGTGAGAGGTCCCTATCGGGACACTGTGTTAGACCAGGAAGCTTTGGCTATCTCACGGCTAGGCTAACAACGCAACCTAGCCAACTGCAAAAAAAATAATAAGAAAAGTTAACGATACGTGAAGAGCACTGAAAAGTGAACCCCTCCTTGTTCACAGTTCACCCAAAAGAACTCCTATTTAAAAAAAATCTACGTAAAATCCGTTTAAAAACAGTTTAAGAATCCAATGGAGAAGACAAAGTAATTTCCACGTCCAGTGTCTTGTATTCAAATGTGCGGTAACAAGTTCCTGACGTGGCATTAACATATTTAGTAATTCATCATGCCCATCAAAATTCATACCCATTTCATCGACTGCTCCATTTATTTCAGTTTCGACACGATCTTGTCTGTGCTTACGATAAATATGCACCCCAACTTTTGGTTGAATAAGCACATTCTCCAATTGAGCAAAAAACAAGAAAATTTTGATCATGCTTGTGCAATATCACAACATGATTTATCCATTTATTATTGTTATTTGTTGAAAAATAGCACATCGCACACTTGAATAGACTCATAGTGGATAGTTCCCAAAGATGATGGAAATTCTAATCCATTGAGATTTGCATACAAATTACTTTCTTGGCTTGGCTTTGACTTCAAATATAGGTCTACATGGAAAAGCAAATATAATGTGTGATGAGGACTTTTTTTTACACTTTTTTTCAGGTCAACATTGCCCCTATGCATAGTTTCACATATACAGATCAGGCCATTGGGCACTGAAAATCATAAAAGGCCATTTTCCATTGATTAGTAATATATAGCCTACTAAAATACTAGTAGTACTAGCTTTCCTGCCAAGCTAACCCAATCCATAAAATGTACAACTCTAATCCTAATGATATATGTAGAGTACCCTATATAACAATCCTAACCACAAAATATATAATCTAATCTTACAGAACCCCTAAAATGTACCACTGTACCAGTCTGTCTACTTTCGGTTACCGATTCTAAATAATTCAGGGCCGTCACTTCAAGTTCTACTATTAATACTTAAGAAAAATACACTTAATAATAAAAACATTAATTAATAACAGCCATGTTGTGTAAAGTAAAAGTCATTACAAACAAACTACAATTACAAACTCAAAACAAATGCAAAACCGTGAATACAAAAACGGCGTTCATTGGAATAGAGCTGCGTGGTTCTCATAAAACGGCGCTCCATAAAGCTTTGATTTCTCAACTAGTACTAGACTACACGTGTGGTATATAGGCTAGGCCTAGACTAGTAATTTTTCAGAGGGGTCAGGTCAGTTGTGGGGATATTTTGTGATTGTTCCCAAATAACATTTAAAATATATATTCAATGGCCACATAATGATTGTGGAAAAGTGATAATTCAAAAACTATGAACTAGATTAACGGTAGGCCCTAGATTAACGATAGGCCCTAGATTAACGGTAAGCTAGTCGTCGTAAAATACCATCATAGCATCGATGTTTACTTAGTATTACTGTATAGTGAGTGTACGTGAATTGTTATCGTAAGCTGGATGGATATCATATTTCTAAATTCTAGCTAGCCTAACGATAGGTCTGTATCGTTCCAACTTTAAATTCAGGTATATACAATAAGAAGAAACATAAACACGAGGCAAACTGTATTCTTGAAATAATTTTTAATGACACAAACCTTTTAAGATTGAAAAGCTACGATCGAAGTCTTTGAAAATATGTTCTTTGTCTGATGGAATTGTAATTGCAGCTGGAGGCGGGTAAACAACTGCAGCTAAGTTAACTCACGAAGTGTGTGGTTGCCAGATGAATATTCTTGTTGTCGATGTCGATACACGTTTAAATATATTCTTTTATTAACAATTATAACTACATATTGTCGCAACAAAATAAGTTATTATAGCTAGTGTAGAGATAAAATTAGATGAATAATAAGTGAAATAATAATATACATGTACACATATTCTTGATATCTATAATCCAAACTAGAAAAAGTATTACACCATCTTGTGTTTGGCAACTGTCATTGACACTTCAATACACAGGGACAATGTAAATACGGCCAAACGTAAACGTGTAAGTGCTTATCCCCCGTTTAGCCGAAAAGCAAGGAACCTAAACACAACTGTTCAAGGGATGAGGGGTATTGTAAAAAAATTAAGTTTTCTGGTTTATTTTCAAAATAAAGAAGCGGATGTTGATTTTTTTGTAGCTTTACAATTTTCATTGACGTAAAAGAATATAGTGCCAATGTTGCAACAATAAATAGTCATTAATTAGGCATACGATGCTCCAGTTTTAACCCAGAGTATTACAAAACAAAACAACCGCTGCATTTTAAATATATTTTAGTTGCTAGAAATCATGTATATACTACTTCAGCAACAAAATCAATGTACATATAACTTAAAAACGTTGTACGACATTAAACACCTACATTAAACGTTAGTGTTTAGGAAACTTCCATATAGGCGTTTATGGCTAAACTTCTAAACACACTGTAAACATATTTTGAACATCAGTTAAACACATGCTAAACGGCTGACGCGTCAACTTAAACGCGTCAGGCGTTTACCGTTTTTACAGTGTGCACTTCATGTGGAGTGGAATTTTACATCCAGACACCAAACTGGCCCCACTCTGATATTGTAACGCTGAGCACCCAGCAGTACAGCAGTAGGTCACTTTTAAAAGTCTTGGAAATGACCCACCATGGGGAACATCTAATATGCATTAATTAATCTAATCTAACGCTAACTGTGTTCATTTTACTGAACATGGTCTTGTGGAACACCCAACCTGTTGAATACCACACTCCTAAACAGCATAGTTAACTTGAATTCTGCGCGAACGAGAACGCCACTGCGTCGACCCATAATACTTGAAAGACCGTACACTTACTATATAATTCGAAGAATTGGTGGCCGAGTCCTGGCTACAACTGGACTCTCTCACGAGACAATCTGGGAGAGCCCTAAGGAGAACCCGTAGGTTGTATTGTGAAAAAGTCAGTAAATGAGAAAGCCCGCCTCACAGTCCACCTTACGGGAGGTAGCACATATTCATACCCCGACGGTGGAATGACACCAGTAAGTACGTAAGTAAATACAAATGAACTGCGTTCTTCTCATCATTACGGGCGGGTGGCGGGAATGTTGCATATAGGGTAAGTATAAAAGCTCGTAAATACCCAAACCAAGAAGTTGTGGGGAATCTACATCGCCTTTTTATACTTACCCTGGTCAACATATGTGCTGAATGACAGGTACCGTTAAACTGGTGGGCTGTAATTTTCCTGGGAAGAGCGAGCCAGGGGAGTTCGACCAAATGCCGCTTCGGCGGCGAGCATACCCGTGAGGTAGCAAGCGACGAAGGTAGAAGGCCTCTTCCAGGCTGCCGCCTTCAGGATGTCATTAATGAGCACGCCTGCCAAAAGAGCACCCGAAGTCGCTTGTCCCCGGACCATGGGTGCGTTCGCTTTCCCGTGTGCATGCGGCGAGATGACTTCGGACGGCCAACGGGAGATGGTATCTTTGAAAGTCGCCAAGTAGGGGATCTTAGGAAGCTAGAGGTCCTCATGCATTTGACTCTGTGTTGAGATACTATTTAAGTGCTCTAACTGGGTGGGTCCCCGAACTTGCCCTCTGCTATGGGACGAACTCCAAGAGTCTTACTATTAAGTAGGAACTCTGGATCGGGTATCAGCCCCACCCATGAGGCTCGAAAATAATGTTTCGCGGCTTCACGGATAAGGCTTGGAGACAGTCTCTCCGCCTAGCCGAAGCCGTCGCTACGAGGAAAATAATCTTGTGGGTAAAACCTGGTAAGGACGCTTGAGACATAGAGTCGTAAGGAGGGCTCTTAAGTGCTTCTAGAACCTCGTTAATAGACCAAAATGGTGCCAGTTGACTGTTAACTGGTCTTTGGATGGCCATAGCCCATACCAGGTGATGGATTGCGCCGATGGCGGAACGGTAAGTGTTAATGGTGCTAACTTGTTACCGCCTAGTTGTTGCGGTTCTACCCCCCCGTCAGACTATTCCTATATCTAAGAGACACGGCCTATTTGTAATGAAGGTTTTGACAATAGTTTTCAGTTGTAGAACTTTATTTCTATCCTGGTACCAAGTTTGTTTTAAATCAACATACAGGCCTACACGGGAGTTTAGGTTGTAAATATCAACTCTTTAAAGGAATAACTTGATGTCCTTGATCCAACTATATAAAGTTAGTAATTCTACTAAATCTATAAAATGTGCATCAACTTCTGAAAGTTACACCTTACTAGATCACATACAGTACTAGATCATTAAATATGTTATGGCTCACTTGTATCATCTAACTTGGTGTAAATAGTGTCATCCTTTCCCAGGTTTTCAATCCGAAATGGCTCTCTTGTTGAACTCCAAATGAGAAGGCAACACGCGCCACCATTTTTCTAGTCTTTGGCATAACACGACTGTAGTTCTAATTACCAATATCCCAGCTATGCTGTCGACGCTCTAAATATATTGTCAGATAGAACTGCAGTAATAAACAATTATGGTGGATGGCGATTTTAAGGATTCAACATAATGTGCTAATAATCATTGAATGTAATAAAATGTATCCTTTGCAACTACACATTACTGTGATTCCGGTGGTCCAAACATGTATCACATCTCCCTCGACAATATTTCTGCATAAGAAGGAGAGGACACGATACTGGTTTGTTCGATTATCATCTTCAACTATGACATATATATGATATTTAAACTTTCACAACTTTCAACTAAAGGGTAGGCATATAGCTAGATATTCAGGTACTCGTCATATACCATGTACACATGGTTATCTGCCGGGTATGGCTTTGCTTCATTCAAGGTCCATGTTCAGTATTTTAAAATCGTTACCCTATACGCAGTAACTAAAAAGTATGCGACGTACGAATGCGTGTACATCAGCTTACGTACGCCACGACACAGGACATTAACCGCGATCAATATGCACGGTAGTAGTAATTTTCATGCGCCATTTGTGACAACGGATTTTACGAATGACAACTTTGGGTGCAAATATTGCCACAAAGCTGAAATCTTTGACTCGAGTCAAATTATAAAAATCAGAGTTAAGTCGAGTCAATTTCTTAGTGACTAAGGTCAAGTCGAGTCACTAACGTTGTTGACTCGAGACTGAGTTATTAAAAAAAAACGTGATTCGAATCGACTCGGGTTCAAGTTAATAACTAGTGAATCATTACAACACTAGTATTTTTGTTTATTGTAGGTTCATCATCTTAAAATTCTTTAGTAACAACGACCAAGTTCATTTATTTCAAGGCCGAATTGTTACACACTAGAGTTAACTCCCAAAAGTGAATAAATACGAGTACAATTGAATCGCTTGGTGTAAAGGTTACTGATAATTCAATACCATTATAACAGTAGTTTTAAGGAAACCATATAAAAGAACATAATGCATTTATAGGTATTATTTGACTATGTTCGGTTGATTACACACCTTCTTAACATTGTGCAGTAACACGGAGATGTATTGTTACATGGTTGTTATGATCACAACTATTTACGATATAGTATAGCCTACAGCTGTTTGGCGCTAAAGTTTTGATCATTTGAATTGCTACAAGTTTCAATTAGTAAAGATTATATCACAGTATAGATAGACATATAAACAAATCCTGAAAAGAAATTTGTTTTATACTGTTAACAATAAACGACCAAACGTAGTCAGTGCTGTAATGAGTCATGACTCTGGTAACATATTTTCAAAAGTGAAGTGAAATGAACAGCTTTGTATTTTCCCCTTAGAGATGTTACAATGACTCAGACTCGAAATTTACTGGTAATGACTCGACTCCATCATGGCATTGACTGACTCGTTACAATATACACTTCAGCTACATATAATAAATGTAGAACGAGTTGATAAATGCACACACGCAGAAAAACCTGACGGTACTACTCTAGTTTTACAACTAAGCTTTATTTTCTGTCCATTTTTACGTTATGGGTGGTGTATGGTGAACCAATACATTTTGGTATCAAGGTAAACTAATGTAATGTGTTTATTCATAAAGACTGAAATAACAAGCAAAGTATACTTTCTAACTTTACTGTAGTGGATTCATTTGATTCATTGTCACCCTCCTTAATTCCGGACATTTGACATTACGAATTTATATTTGGGAGGTCTACTCCTGCACATAACTTCGATCATCACTTGTTGTACCCCGACTAATTTGACTATAGCGCTCCATGCGCGAGAAAGCCAATTCACCGTGGGCGATATTATGTGTATAATGTGTGCTGCATGTATTGTTTGTTTACTGTATATTAATGTATTTGGCATAGCCAGACTAACTCTTACGGAAGCGTATATGGCACATCACATTGGCGACTTACACACTTAGTACCATCTCGTCATATCGACAAAATTCTGAAATTGACAATTTATGTTCTAGCTAACTCACCAATAGTAATGAACAATTTTGCACACTAATGATCTCATCAAAGCGTCACAAATCTAAAATTAACGATTTGCACCCATAGTAACATCTCGTCGAAACTAATGATTATGTAAAATGACAACTTTCACACTTGGAAACTTTGTGAAAAATCTGAAAATTTACGACTTGAACACAGTATGACGTAACAGTACTTCTATGTAATTTTCTGAGTTTTAACGAATTCATTTTGACGAAGTCGTCAATTTAAAAAAAAAAGTGTCCTTTTGAAATGTATATTTCAAATATTATTTAACGCTTTCACGAAGTCGTAGTGAGTGTGCAAAATGGTTATTTTTATATTGTTGTATTTAAGTTTGAAAGTTATCAATGCGATGTCCATTTTAAGCTTCCGTAAACAATGTATCGCAAATCACTAAAGCTCGTTAACTTTCACAAAGCGTCACAAATCTGAAATTAACGATTTGCACCCATAGTAACATCTCGTCGAAACTAATGATTATGTAAAATGACAACTTTCACACTTGGTAACTTTGTGAAAAATCTGAAAATTTACGACTTGAACACAGTACGACGTAACAGTACTTCCATGTAATTTCCTGAGTTTTAACGAATTCATTTTGACGAAGTCGTCAATCTAAAATGTAAACAATGTATCGCAAATCACTAAAGCTCGTTAACTTTCACTCAACATCAATTCAATTTTTCTGGCTGTAATTTTCTCATCATTTTACAATTAATTGAATACGATAATCGTGTTTACGCACAATACACTTTTCTATTTGAAATGATGCGGTGTGTATTGCCAAACGTTCGCACTAATAGCTTATTTGTGGGAACAACTGTACGACATCGGAGTTGCTTCATATAATATGGATATGTTCTCATTGTATGATCTTCATTTGAGATCATACCTACGATTACAACTTTTAAGAAGTGAGAGTTCTAAGTTTATATCCATTATATTGCAAATAACATATTTCGTCTTTAAATTTACGTAATTTATTTTTCATCTGGCATCTGATCATACGGTTTGCGAAAGTTTATATCGTATTAGTGAGAGTAACCATATCGTTCTTTTACATACGACATTTTTGTTCAGTTCATGTACTATATCTCATTATATGTAAAGAGGAGCATGAAGAGACATGGATTACAGGTTGGGTTACCATGATTAGTGTCGTGTGCGTTTATATATGTAGATATTTTGAAATAGATCACAGTTCGTGTGACTTTTTAATGTATTGGCTCATCAATTTAAGTAGAAAATTACATCGCCTAACAAATATAATACACCGTGATGGCTTAAAGGTGAAAACTCTTATTGAATATTGGAGAGAGGGCGTATTGAACATTGGAGGTCCGGAGTATTGTGTTGACAACCCCTCCCCTCTAACTTCTGCTGGAAATAAGACGGTCATAAAGATAAGTTAACAATTTACATTTATATTTGATATTTTGCAACTACTTTGGCAGATGCCCATGGATACGTTGCGAGTTCATTAAGATGATCAGCGCATCCAATTGTACTTCAGGGAATGGTTAGTACATTCGAGGGCACTTTGCGACAGTGCGAGCGGATCGATCAACAATGATCTCTGGGCTGCCTAGTGCCATTGATGGGGTGAAGTGGCGTCACCAAACTTCAAAGAGAGTGATAAAACAACTTTCTGATCATAGTTGGGGCGACATTTAAAACGTCATGGTGTGTTATGTGCGAATGCGCTTGCTAACATCTTCTCACCGGATCACAATTATAAAGATTTACTGCGTGTGGATGATGCCAACAATTTCAAACTTTCATGGTTGGTTAAGTGTGGATTAATCATGTAAAATTAATATTCGTGTGCTTTTCATTAATGAATTAACAAATACTTTAAAAATGACAAATAATAAGAAATAAATTAAACAAACCAGACTATTACATAGTACATATAATACATTTGACCTTTGACCATGTGGCCTTTGACCTCTACTCTAAAACATTGTATACAAGTAGGAAACAGTGAACGTGTGTCATGGTTTCATGTCAATATAATGTTTAGACTTGGATATATAACCACCAGTAGGACTTTGGTTAATTTGTCCTTTGGCACGTGACATATGACATTTAACCAATTGAACTTGAATATATTCTGGGACATATATACTCTCAACTATGATTGGCCAATCGGTTTAGGAATAGTTTTCGAAACGGCCATTGCATTGTAATAGTTGAGTTTATATTTGACCTATATTTGCTAACAAAGTATTGTATTTAAATATAAAGGAATATGCATACTATGTAAACTTTCCATACGAATAAAGGAACGGTAAGAGGTATATTCATCAATATGTTTTTGCTTCATTCGACGTTTAAATCACGATCAATTATGTGTCACATAAATGTTTAACATAATCGGCAAAGCAATTTAATAGTTTTTAAATAGTACGGTTGGCGTTTGACCTGTGATCGTTAACTTATATTTGTATCAAGTAGTAAAATTATGAGTAATATATCTCTCAAAGTTTCAAGTAATTACGCATGTTTCTCTAGGCTATATAGCCAACCCGAGGATTTTACATACTTTGACCTTTGCCACATTACCTTTTACGCTGAATGTGTGCGAGTCACAGCTTCAATGTAATGGTTTCCTACCATGGAAGCACGTGTGTGACGTAACATGCGTTGAGCCTACTTGACTTATAATTATTCATCAATTTGATGAAATATAACCAAATATTACATTATTCTGTACGCTTATTTTTTTGACAAGCATTTGGCCAATAATACACCCATTGATATAACTATTGGCAAACTACGCGCGCATAATAACGCAGTAATATATGTTTATATCTCATCAACATTAACCTCGTATGCATGTCATAACATCATGATATCACCAACTGCTGTTGCGAAAATCGCATGAAACTTGGACACAATTTTCGGACCAACCACACGACGATTGGATTAAGTACGGTAGTGTAGCGCGGATTCCGCAACTTATATAGCTATGTAGTTCAGCATCCCCTGCACAAACTGCCATATTTCCGTTTAATCCAAGTAGAAAAAACTGAGTATGGAAAAGGGTAATGACAAGGATTAGGAATAGGTCCTATGTATAATAACAAAGACTAGCCTTGTTGAAGTAACCCTAGTTCAGTGGTTGCCGCGAGTTTGAAGCTAGTAAGCATTTTGTTGGATTTTTTTAACCTGCCAGTGGAGAAACAGTCCTACGGGCGATTATGCCTAGGAAAAAGTGTTTAGCCAGGTGCTTTTCCCTCGGAATTTTGTAACTACTTTTCCTGGGAATTTCGGTCCGTATAAGTAATACATCAGAACATTCTGCGTAATTAAGCATGACAATATCTCATATATCATATTGATTGACAGGTGATATAACTTTACATAACCTGTGTGACCTTGACTTTATCGTTGTTTGCCTCTAGAATAATATTTGACATTGCGCATGCGTATCATTTTTAACGTAGGGCATACACTTAAAATGGCTTGTGACTTGGGGGACGTGAATTGTCGCCCTCTAATATTATTTTAACGGACACCACATCAAATTTACCAGAATTTGATATGTGGCTCTAGGTTAAAAACAAATTTTCTTCAATTATTGGCGTGTATTTGAAGGAAATTAATGCCATTTTCGACAATATATATACCATTTAATGTCGAAAACAAAGTTCACCTTATGGAGGGCAAGCTGCTCCGCGATTCAGGTTGGACCACCGTCCTTAGCCAGGCACAGGTCTTGACTAGAGGACGAGCGCAGTATGCTGAATAGTCCACGTTGTGCCAATCAAGTCACTCTCATGCCCCTTCATATTCTCAGGCAGAAGGCATAAATTGTGCATATGTTATTGGCCTATCTGGAACATTCGAAATGTGGGACCACCGATCTCAAGCCGAGGTTCCACAGTTCAAGTACTGGTCTACCATAATGGAGAGTTACTATTTTGTCGATTTATTTGGTCACTCCGAGAAGGACACTTCAAGCTGTACATTCAAGTGTGTGATGAATACTGTGCTTGGTTTCACATGAATCATCACACAAACTTCGCCGACTGGTTACTCGTCCATGTTTGAGTCACAGTTGAGCTGCCTGAAAAATCATGTCATTTATGAAGAGTTCATGAAGGGGAATTTCGTAGTACAGCGGTCAGAATGTAAGTTCAGCTTGATTGCAAAAGGTCAATCCCACGAGCAATCAAATACAATCCTACAGTCCTGTGGTAGAGTATCTGGACTTTGACTGCTATGAAGCCCTCACACAACTCATGCTTGTAAGGCATGATTGCGCCAGGTTAGTGTAAACGTTTGAAGCTATGTATAACAGCAGCGCATCATCGTCAACATCCCATCACGAAGATTTACATAGCTTGCAGGTCATGTTCAGGTAAGATTATAATACATTGGCATTTGCCAATCTACCTGACCCAAAAGACAAACACAAACAAGAATGGAGTTTATAAACACATCATGACTCTTGTCACCCAATTATTCCTTTCCCTTCAAACCCGGCTCGATACAGACATGACAGAATTCTTCATGTTTGAAGATCAGAGACCGCCATCCAGAATTTCCAACCAAGGGCCGTTCACATTATGTACGATACGATACGATAGGACACGATACGATACGATACGATAAACAAAGTTGAAAATAGTTTAAACTTTTATCGTACGATAAATGTATGAATTTGACAATAACCCGAATAACAGGGTCCCACTGTAGTTGTGCTCGATGGCGCAGTAAT
>WXZC020000601.1:0-11462 GCA_011317855.2 Paelopatides confundens
AAAAATATGTCCACTTAATTATATTCATCTATGAAATGTCTGAGTATTGACCGTTTGTGATCTTGGATCTTAATTTAGTACAATTTATGATATGTGATCTGTAAAGAAAATATTTGATATGGTAATAATATAGTACATTAAAAATGAGATGTGGAGTGCGGAAGTAATACATTATAACTAGAAAGTGCAATTGCTCGTAACTTATTATGCTAGAAAATGTATAATGTATCTCTTGTTGTTTCAAAAAGTTTGAAGTGATGTATGTTTAAGTCATGTGATATGTATGTTTATGAAAAGCGTAACCAAATATCATGTGAACACTAATAACGTATATTATCTCTATTTAAATTAATGGTATGTACCTCTAAAATAACATCCAGGTATCATCGATGCAAATACAAACACATTGACATAATTATTTCAAACCGTCAATAACTGACTTATAATGTAATATGATTATAGTATCATCTGATTCAACACATAATGCGGCCTTCAGTTTACCGACATGACCATACAGCATTGGATGAAAAGTATAAACAAATCAGCATGGAGAAGGGTGGGAATGGAATATGAGAAACAGAACACATCCCTACTATGTTTAGGCTACTAGTTAGTACCAGTTTTCGAAACAGGTAAATGTATTTTGGATGTCTTGTCGAAGAAATTTGACTTGTGGGTGTATGTGGTTAGGACCAGTGGGGTGAACAGGTTTTCAGATGTTAGGTTATTAACCTTTATGGGGGTGCCAGGGGAAGTAAACACTTTTTGGCAGAATTGTGGATGATGCTACCTTTTGCACGGAAGTAAATTAATATCTACAATCAGTACTAATAATGTCCGACAACTGGGTTGCTGATATTTTTACACGACAACAATATATGATTTCCCATCAACGCCACAACTTCCAACGTGACAATGTCAATTGCTTTCTGACAAACCATTGCAGAATTTGGTCAGGAGGAACTATAACTTTGAAATCATAACATTTTGTCATGATCTGTGTGTGTGTAGTTAAAATGAATCCTGTGAGTTTGTATGTAAGAATAGTCCCTCTCCTCATTGTGAAAAAACAATGGAATGTTAATGCCACATATCTGCAAATGGGTGTCATACATCATTTATATAATATACATAATTGTGCCAGTCAATACAAAATAAAAATAAATAAAAATAAAACAAATCAACTGTTTAAAAAAAAGAAATGGATAAGGTGGGGTAGGCTACATATCCCATCCCTCTGCCAAGCCTCAGTAATCTTGTTTATAAACATGATTGTTTTCATAAATTTTTAGATTAGTAGTTATGGTCAAATACATACAATGTGTATTATTTTGGTTAATGTGTGTACAGGGGCAGAACAAATCTTACTATGCCGTTTCACCGATTTAGGCCAAGTCTGTACCCCCACCCCGTGTTAATGCCAGCATCACCGAATGAAGGCATTAACAGTCGTATGGGGTCCCAGCCTCTTTGTTGAGTGGGTAGGGGTCTTTTAGGAACCATTTGGTACCTCTCAAAATACATTGAGTGGGGCGCCAACCTCACGGGGAAATCTTCCGCATACCCCCGTATTTCGAACACCTGTAACTTAGTTCATACATTTTCGTGATTGAATCGTTTTTCATATATTTGACAGATTCTAGCAAGATCTGCGAGGAATGGAAATATTTCTGTCTCCATATTGTCGTACTCCCAAAAGACGAAAATATTGTTACCACCTTTGGATTTTTCGAAAAATCGGGTAAGATTGTAGGAAAAGCTAATATTGTCACAATACGATGTAGAAATAACCTTGTGACGATCTTTGTTGGACGATCTTTATTGACAAAATAACATGTGTTTCCAATATAATATTTTTCTTGCTAATAAAATCTTTCAAATAGAAGCTAGTATATGTGTGTGTGTGGTATGATTGCCACCGGTGGATTAATATTCCACAATATTGGAGGAATACAGGAATATTTATATTTTCGAGGACATCATCAATTTCATAGTTCGAAAAAGCAAAGAGTGGTAACATTTTTTTTTCTGAGAGATAAGGAGAAATAAAAGGACAGCACATTATTACATTAAAATAACATATTAACATGAGAAACATGAGAAATTACTTCCTTTGAGTAAAATTGTCTGTTTACTTGATATACAGGTGTAACATATTGTTTGCAAGAACACATGGCTTTTGGAACTGTTAGAACATACCTTGAAGTTGCTTATGGACAAAGCTTCCTCTACGGCAATGCATTGGAACCGATACCAGAGTACTTCCTGACATTTGCGTCAAACGTTATCAACGGAATGAAATTTCTTCATAGTCATGGCGTAAGTTCATTTTATTGCTCATTGCTTTTCTCTTTGAATTAGTTAAACCTAAATTTTTCAAAAAAGTTCTTGGAAGGGTATTAAATAAGTAAAATACTCTCGTCGGTGTAGTACAAATACAGTTCTTTAATAGTCTGATTTCTCTGAGTGTATTCCCTAAAAAACACATATTGAAGGACAGCTGTCGATGAGAATATTAAGAGTGACTTGACTGCGAGAAAATTAAAATATGAAGTGCTATTTTTTTACAAATATAATTCTGACTTTTAATTTAATTTACATCGCATCATTGCACATTTGAATTCATAATTATATCTAGGACAGGGACCATTACATGGGATGTTTAATGTAATTTACCTTGCAATTTACCTTGCATCATAACGGACATTTGAATTCATCACTATATTTAAGACAGGTGCGTTTATATGCTCAGGGGCGTGTATATGCATGCACGTGGGGGAGGGGGAACGGGCGCGCCTCTCCCCTATTGCCTTTGTTTTTTAATTCGTCAATTTTTGTACCAAAACATATAAAAAAGATGTATAATATGAAACAATATTGGACAAAAATTGGTGGAAAACCCGGCTCCCGTGTACGATGACGGCACATCACTATTTCTTGGCGACAAAACGTTGCACAGGAGAACGCGAAATCATGCAAATAATATAACAATATAATAAGTAAAATATAAAATACAATCAAATAAGTTAGGAAAACATACCAATTTGGAATACAGTTTAATGGTATATTCATACTGTAGTCCATGCCGTGGTAGATCGTTGGTATTTGGTATATTTTTCTAAATTAATTACTAACTACGGTGTATTTCTACATCACAAATTATCACATTTTCTCGTAAAAATAACTATTCAAACAACTTGGAAGAACGTATCTTTTCTTAATCATCAATCATCATTTTTAGTTTACCACCAATTTCTTTTTTGTCCAAGCCTACCGAGCATTACTAGAATTCCCCCTATTTGTTTTACCAAATGAACGTTAATTAGTGAATACATAACGATTCCGTTTAGTTTATAGTTTATAGTTTCAGTTATCTTACGACACTAAGCTGGCACATATTCATATGGGAAGCCGATGTGGCTTGTAACTTACACTTCACGTCTGGTGGCATATTACATCCAGATACCCAACTGGCCCCAATACGATACTGTAACGCTGATCATTCAGCAGTACATCAGTGGGTGCCTTTTTAAAGTCTTGGCAATGACTCGACAATGATTCGAACTGCCAACCTCCCGGTTGCAAGGCAGATGCTCTAACCACTAGGCCACACAGTCGGTCTTCCAATCTTATAAATAGATAACCGTCCACAACTGTAATTTGTATAGAAGAAAAACAGAAAATATTTTATGTATCGGTGTTTATGATAATGTTTCCACTTCAAAGTGTCCCACCAATTTAACAGCGAAATAATGCAAAGTGTCCCAAAATGTTGTCTAAGTTTGTAAGTCCTTCAAAAGATCCAAATGATAGACCCAGTATGCACATAAGCCATTTTACACGAACAAATATTTATATACCAATAAATCATGTACTTATCCCTCTTAATAAATCTGAATGGTGTTAACCGAACGTTCGAAATAGTTAATGTTTACTTTACTAATTGTTTCATATAGTGGATACATCCCGGACTAAGTGCGGAAAAGTTACTTATTTACGCCGTTGGAACTTCCTGCTTTTCTTGTAAGCTGTATAACTTTTGTCACGCAATGGCTGCACGAGAACGAGTTAAAGGGGAACTTGAAAAGGTATGTTCATCTATTTATTCATATGCCTAGTTGACAACAGTTTTTCAATACTGATTACGATGTACGACGTATGCAATACTAGCGAGTTGAACCGAATTTAGCTTTAAATCTTCTAGTTGAATTTACCAACATTTTTTTCTGCAATGAAATATGTTTTGTATATTGCATATTTATATACGGTGTGTATCTGCTTTTTACATGTATATGTGGCAGCTTGTCTTTAATTATTGTTTGGTACATCGACACAAATTTTCCTTTCATGTTTCTCGGAAGTGACTATGAAGTATATTGTCTTTCCATTATTACATCAATATTTCTCTACGTTTGAACGGAACTATAAGTTACGAGGTTGGTAGTATGAAAGGGGTCTTTGTTACAGCTCCGAGGGTTATGATTATATTTCTTTTTCTTGTTCTATTGATACTTTTTATTTTGTTCCTTATATGCAAGTTTACAAATCCCACAAGGGTTTCTTGTAGTCTTCTTTAATTCTCATCGTGTAATTACTGTTTCTTAATTATTCTTTGTAAATATGCAGAAATAAATAAATGACAATTTTGAAGTAATTTCAGAGAAGATGTTATCCATATTTATTGCCAGAAATATCTACATAAATAAGTCGAACAACTATTAAGATTAATGCATATTGCTTGAGATGTCGGGTTTGCCTAAATGTATATTGAATAAAATAAATACTACCAGAAATGTAATGTAATTAACCTATTCTTCACTACAGAATAATGGAAAGCTTTTCTTGAACTTTTCACCGGAAGTGAAGCGAGAACAAGGGTATACATGTTATAGTGATGTTTGGGCCGTTGGCGTCGTTCTATGGGAAGTATTTTCATATGGTAAAATACATTATACATTGCTTATTTTACATCTGATTTTAAATAATGTCGTGTTGAATTGCATTATCAATAACTGTTTTCTCTCTTCTTTGACAACGAATTTTCACTGATATAGAAACCGGGGCCTGTATCACCCGAACATATTTAGTTATTTGCTCTTTCTGCTATGTAAAATTACGTACTGTTGTATATGTTGTTAAAATGATTGATGTATCTTTTTAGGAGCAAAGGTACCAGAGTACATGGACATTAACAAACCAAGTGACGTTTTGAGGAAATTGACAAAGCCTGGTAATTGTCCTGGACAAATGTAAGTCTACGACATGTTATGCACACATAGATAAAATTAACATTATATGTGCAGATAATACCTTTACAAGTAATCTACAAAACAATAAACATACATTTCAGCCACTGTTATATAGCATTATCATGTTACTACTTTCCTTGTCAGATCAAGAATGATTCACTCGTTGATTCACGATTTTCAATAAGATTGCAGCTTTCTGTATTTCATATACCTTCTATGACAATATCGGTGCCGTGCCACCGTATCACTCTTGACGGCCATGCTATCATTAACAATATTGTAAAATATTTTGACGTGGTGCATGTATTATGATAACTTTTTACTTATTTTGTGAAACTTCTGTCATTGCAACAAAGGACTTTTTTTCGGATGATTCTGTTAATATTGGGTATATATGCTTTGATTCTTAAACCTGAATAAAAGCACGGGTGCTGCTTGAAAGGAATTTAACATACGTTCTTATTTTATAATGTCAATGTTGTGTATGTATATTATTGTGAAACTTACTGCTGAATAATAGTACGGATGCTACACTCTAAAACAGTTGGGTAAATAATTGCCCAGTCTGGGCAAATATACAACCGACTCAAATGTTGTGTAACTATCTTACTTATTTTAGGTAAAACTGTACTCTGGTTGGGCAATATTTACACATATTGGATAAGAAAATACCACCATATGGATATTAACCAACATTTAAGTAGTTGGTATACGTGACCAGCAGTTTTACAGTGTACTTAAACATTGATTAATAATTAATGTTGTATGTGTTGTCATGCATGTACAGTAATTCAAATCTCCCTGTCTGACTATATTAATGATTTGGAAATTGGAGACAAGGTGACACGGATGTGGTGCCTACTGACCTTAAATAAAAGCAGTTTGGCGTAATGCCAACATTCGATAATCTCAGGATATAGTTTTACTTCCAAGCAGACTTTCGTTGAAGAGGGATTTTCTGACTATTTAAAATATGTAATTTTGAAATATGCGTATGGTATTTTGTTGGGGTTGGGATAGGGACATAAAAGAGGTTTTCCTTTTAATTTGATGCTAATCTTCCTAAGCAAATCACATCTGCAAATATTTAGTTTATCTTCAATTACGTAATAAAAAATATTATGAGAAGCATAAAACCTATTAAGTAGGAAAATGCTTTTTAGGGAAAATCTTCAAAATCAATTTAAACCAGCCCCATTTACTATATGTATATTTTAATAGACAAAAATACACATTTTCACTAGTGTGAAAACGGTACCCTAAAAAGGTACTTCTGACTATTTCAGGGCAATGTATTTGAACGCAATAAGTGGAAATTCTGATAATGGTCCATTAAACAATATTGGAAATTAATTGAAGCAGAACCCTTGCAGTCCCATTATGAAGGAAGAAAAAGTTGACGATATATAAGCCTAGGCCTCCTGCCAGGTTTGGCTTATAATTAACATATGAAAGAGAAATGTCGAAATGGAACTGTTAGTATGACATAATGTTAGTCTAGGCTAGATCATATACATATGTTAAGCATTATACTACGTAATGCTCTTACATGCATATTCGTATAGCGCTGAAATGTGTCATAATTTTCCCATTCATCATCCTACCAATCAGCAATCAATAAGGTTTTTCTACTTACTAAGATAAACATATACACTAAACATGACATTTGCCCGAGCTGCACTGTTGTAATTGTTTTGTTTACAACATTTTTTAATTTGTTATCTCTATTGACCAGAATTCACATTTGAACTCCACAAAAACAATATAATTGATGTACGCACTAAAGTAAACTTACATACTAAATCTGAAATATGACTAAGCTGTACTTTTCGCGTCATCATGCTTATAAAGTCTTCATATTCTCACCTATGTTGAGAGTTAACATCCAAAAAAACAATGTGGGTAGTGTACTCACCAAGGTCAACCCACATTCCAAGTATGAATATTGTCAAAGCTGTACTTTCTAAGTTACAGTGTCTACAAGCCAAGGCGCCACATACACACGCGTATACACACATACAAAATTCGGACAGGAGGACTCCATTCTAAAACTATTTGTTCAATCCACCCGAATCCTAACCTTAATAATAATACAAACAGTATATTTATGCTTGATTGGTTTGGAATGACTAACGATTACTAATACTACCTTAGTTCAAGTCCTTGGTCTGAATGATGTACAATAC
Organism: Paelopatides confundens; assembly: GCA_011317855.2. Lineage (NCBI taxonomy): Eukaryota > Metazoa > Echinodermata > Holothuroidea > Aspidochirotida > Synallactidae > Paelopatides > Paelopatides confundens. The sequence goes on from WXZC020000601.1 coordinate 7,436, forward strand.
ATAAACACACACATACACATACAGTACGCCTATTCGCACCTATTGATTAACGTTTTGGCAAAGAATAGAAGGGCGATACAACCAAAATATGCTGTCAATGTATGACTAGTATTTGAAAGATCGAGATTTTGCTTTTGAAATAGTTAGTGCTTTAGTTCATCAACTCTAATATATATGTTCTCTCAAACTCCGGAACTTGAAACAATTTAACGAAATAGTAGCAAATTAAATTCTATTTCGAGATTGACATTATTATTTCAGAAAATTATAACGGAAGTTTCCTTTATTTAGCTAGATCAATATTATCGAATCCGTTTTATTTGTACAATAGTTTCTAAATAAAACATTTAAGTTACCCATTGAGTTGGCATTTTAATCACTTTTGTCCTATAGAAGATTAGGAACCAATGTAAGGTTGCTATATTCATTTGTATTCGTTGAACTACAAATTCAATAAGAAAGACCTCAATTAGTCAATGACGGAGTCTTGAAACATTGACGACTGATCTGTAGGTAATACTGGATTTAAATGGACATAAGAATAAGCGTTATTCGTGTTTATATATCGTTGTACGGAAAACTATTGACTTGTTTAATAGTTGTTATGTATATTTGCACACGTATTGTGATACTTTGATGTGTGGAGAACATCCTGCCTGTCTCTAGTTTAGTGATAACAGTCCACGTAAAGTTTGGATTATGTGGATTACGGTCAAAACATCGCCTATATACTATATATAATTTATGTAGTCATGCTTTCATACGGTATTTTAGGTCAAACTTAATTAACAATAATATGATTATTAAGGAAAATATCACCTATACAATATACTTTATGTATTTGTTTCTAAATCCTGGTTTCAAATTAGGTACCTCTGCCAATATTAATATAAGCGTCGTTGGTAATTATTTAATCCATGATTTCAGTGGTTAATTTTATTTTCACCATTTTTGTTTTTCAACCCAAATAAATATTCGATGAAAGTTGACAAAGCAAAAACGATATATAACATGAATTAATAAAGTTTATATGTTTCCGTAGGTATGAAGCTATGTCGCTTTGCTGGCAATGGGATCAACAATCTCGTTTAAGCCTTGACGAACTAAGTGATTACTTACAACTCACCACCGAAATATATATGATAACTACCAAACAAAAGGTAAATTGGAGCATTTGTGTATAATGACATCAATGTACCAGTGTATACATAAGAACAATTCCAAATTTGTAGCAAAATAAAAACATTTCTCAAACTTATCATCATCATGTTCCATATGATGAAAACTACAAACAATTTTTTAACGGATTGTAAGAATGACTATAACGTCAAATGTATTATTGAATTGGTGGTTAGGGGATCATCTAAATTATTTAAAACATTGCCATCAGCCAATACCGTCAGCATTGTATGTTGGAAAATACATAAAAAGTTCCGATTGGTATAATTTGGTATAAGTGTGTGAATATGTCTGGTTATTCAGATTAACATTTATTACTATGTCGGACCATGAGATAAAACTTGTTTTATTTTAAAATCATATAATATATTCAACTTATGAAAACAAAGAAGAATATACAAAAACCATTATATTCTCGCATATCTATTTTGTATGATATAATGCCACTTTCTAATTAATTTAATAATATTATAGACGCCGAATATAGTTGTTTTACAATTTGCCTCTTTTAGGACAACCTTGAAGAATATGCTATTGCAGATGAACATCTTACACTAAATGATGAACCGCAACCTGATATATATACAAAACACATTTATAAAGCAGTATAAAGAAGTATCATGTTATATCAAGGCAGATGGTCATCGCAATTGTGTTGTTGTGGTCTAGGCTTTGACCGCTCGTCTTACTATAAAACATAATCACAATTTACCAAATGTATATGATCATGTCATCTATTGTCCAGTTTCCTTACTTGATTATTTTGTATTGAGCTATTGTTGCAGTGTAAATGATGCACACATGGGAGTCAAACAAATGTTAGTATTGTTACTTAGCTGTTCAGTCACAAAGTTAGTCATTACGTTGTATTACACAATTTTTATATTTTGATGATAATGGAAATACTTTTTTTTGTATGTGCGGATTATTGAGTTGTAATGGGGCTACATGGAAAATTACTTCTAAGCGCAGTAAACAACAAGGAACGATGACTACTCTCTGAGATGCTGACGAACGATCCTCAGTATATACTAACAATGTTTGCTTACAAAAATTCTTAAAAGCCATGGTTTTAGTCAGTTTTAAAGTGTATATATATATTGCAAAGCCAAAATAACAACCAGGCAAATCCTCCCTTTTAATGTTGGAAGTCACCTTCTCTTGCGTGATTATTTCCATCGATTAACTCAATTTTCTGTGCTTGATCTCACATTTTCTTCAATTGTTAATAAAGGGGGAATGTCATAAAAAAAATCAACACACAAGTAAATAGTTAGAGTAAATATTAACTTTCAACACCATTGTGACGTGGTGATGTCGCATGGGGGTATATAATTCTTTATCCAAGTATATAGGCCGAAATATTACATTAAAGCTATTGTTTTTACGCTGTTGAAGACCACGATAAAGACATTATAATCCAAGAGAAACGCACGATTATATTTAGTGGTGAGGAATTATGGAATATAAACGATACTGATAGCAGGCTGTTCGATATATGGGCAGTTTAAACGGCGCAGAGTCATGCTTTAACTGCTACAGCCGAAGTACGGCAAATAAATTGACCTTTACAGAAATGATGGCTTAGGCATATTCAAAGAAAGACTCAAACAGATAAAATATATCAAACAAATATATGCAAAACATTTAAAGGAATGATTGAAGGATTATAATAGAAGCAAACAAAAATACGAAAAAAAGTAAATTTCTAATACATAACACTCAATTTACAATCCGGTGAATATATGGATTATATGAAACCTAGCAAAACGAGATACGCCAACGTTAGTTATAATCATCCATATGATACTAAAACATATCCCAAATGGAATTAACAAGAGGTTATCTGAAATTTCCTCAAGTAAAGAAATATTTGATAAAGGGGCACCAACATACCACAATACACTAGACAACAGCGGACATAACCATAAGCTCCATTATGTGCAAAAATAGCAACCAAAAGATGTAGAAAAATTGACATAATCTGGTACAACACACCATATTATCAGAATGTGAAGACAAATGTGAGGATAATTCCTAAAGATAACATAAACATGTTTTCCACCAAGTAATGCACTAAACAAAATATTAAACAGAAACAATATCAAAGTGTCGTACAGTTGTATACCAAGCATAACAACGATTATAGAGGGAAACAGCAAGTCAAAACTGAAGAAAGGCACAACTACGGAAGAAAGAAAATGTAACTTCCGCGTAACGAAAAATTTCCCCCTGGCAGGGGAATGTCTATCAAATGGAATAGTGTATCAGGCAACATTAAAATAGAAAATAAAAAAGAAACATATGTAAGGCTGACCGCCACAGACTTTCAGGCTAGATATAAGAACCATACGGCCTCATTTAATAATGAGTCAGAACGTAAGGCAACATAATTAAGTAAACGAATATGAGAGATAAAAAACAAACATAACTGAGCCATAATTGACAACACTAAATAAGATAAATTAACTGTTCAGTAAATTTTTATTGAAATGCGCGATATAACTTGTACCGCATAATAGCCATATGAAATATTCATTGAAAAAAACGCGACGTAACAAGGGGGGGGCTGTGTATTAATCATAGGAACAATACATACGTGGGAGCATTTGCTCTCAATTATAGTATGCTAAATGGATATTACAACGCGTTCATCATTAAGGAAGCACTGAGAGGTTCAGGTACCCCGGTACTTCTTCTTGTACGAATGCATATTTAATTCCTTTTTCTACATTAATTTGTATTTCGCTCTACATTATTGTATGGACCACTTTTGAGATTGAAGATCATATATACGGTATATATGTATATATATATATATATATATGTATATATATATATATATATA
>WXZC020000602.1:0-11460 GCA_011317855.2 Paelopatides confundens
GTAGCTCTTGCTAATGGCATTATTCGGGGGACACCAGCGATTATTCACATATAGGCATACGCCTCCTCCTGTTTGCTTCTATGCCAACTTCCAAATTTCTATCACCCCGCAATAGTTTGAATCCTTCAATATTGAGAATTTCATCGTTCATATTTTCGGTGACCCAAGTCTCCGTAAAAAAACATTAGACTTATACTAAATTCTTGGAAATAACGTACATTATCATGAAGTTCATCAGTCTTGTTTCTTAGTGATTGCACATTTCCCATTATAATTGACGGTAGAAATGGCTTAAATTTACGGTGTTTTAGTCTGACTCCCCCTGCTTTTCCTCGTTTTCTCTTCCTCGTTTATTTCGGTAAGTGAGAACACAATATAAGTTGTGTGTGAATTGACATGGCCTAAGCTCCATAGTACGTAGTGTAGCTGAATCATAGCGAATGGCTAAGTTTAATATAATATCCCAAAGTATGGCAAAATCCAAGCCATGGAACGAGAAGAAACACGAATAATCCAAGAATATACACATTTACATCCATGTTGGTACACATTAAGCAGAGATTAGTAAAATACAAGTGAAAAAAAAAGGAACACATTTAAGAGATAAATATGCGAGCTGTGTCGCTACGAGTATAGCACCACGAATTTACTTGCTGTGTGTTAACTACTTGTTGTTTGTTATACCCATCTTTGTTCATTATATTAAAATTCCGCACACGCCTTGGTCAATTTACAGGTATGTAGTATATCTCCCCCTTCTCAACTTCAGCTAGTGCAGTAATGAGCCTACTTCAAGCACATATATCTCAGTCTTCGGGATGATATATGATATTATTTCACTTGATGGTGTATTCGTACAATGTCTAGCGATGACTTTAAGGCTTGTCTGATTTTTTTAAATATGTGTTGCTCTCCAAAAGGATGGTGGGTACAGACTTAACTCACAACCAGATATCATGTCATGCACATTGAATGAATCACTGAAACAGTATATTAGAATCAATGGATCTGCCATCAACAATCTTGACAACAACACATTTTCCAAGTTTTGGCTTTCTCATTTCTCTTGAAAGAGAAGGAAATTGCAGGTTGGCCAATCATTCTTTCCATGATATTCTTTGAACGGACTCGTATTAAAACATATTGAGGTTTTATTTAAAATCTATGTCACTCATACTATTTCAGACTTCAGATATTAGGTAGTTATTGGTGTGTCTGACTGCAGGAAATATAATTTGAAGTTGACAAGTCGTCGCCAATTGATCGAGTCAAGATCCAATGCGATCTGTGTTGAATTGTTCGTAAAATACCAATCATACGTTGATATCCTAGCCACAAGTGACTCGTTTCGAATTTAAAAATAAATTCAGCTTTCGTCTTGTCAAGTGCTTCACCAATCCTATGGACTGAAGTAGATGCTAAAGGCCTTTCAAGGATGAATACATTTTCTCCGTCTCTTCTACCAGTGAGGCAAACTAAAAAAATCATAATTAGCTAAAGAGGTCCGAGGTGTATCGAACTAGCATTTCTGAAGCGGTCCGAGTTTATCGGACGAAAATTCAAATAAATTAGGGTCGGAATGACTTATTCCAAAATACAACTATCCGGTATGGTCCTTAACAAATTAAACGAACTGATTTAAAAAAAATACCAAATGTTCGGACAAAAACGATAACATCCCTTTAGTTTGTTCCTTGGGTAGATAATTGCCATATATATATATTGATATGTAAGTCAAAACTTCGTTTAAGGAGGCGAATATATACCCATCGCCTTTGGAAACCTGACTATGCTACTGCCTACTTCAGAGGTCTTATCTAGACTGTTTATTTGCACCAGTGAATTTCTTGACCCATAAAATCATAAAGTAAGCACGGAATATTGTTCTGCAAATATAATATTGATAGTAAGCTACATCCGTTATCATGAATGTGAGGGTCAGTGACAGTATTATCACAGTTTTAACTTGCTTCCGTGGATCAGATCAGTGTTTGGTAGATTTTATGTATGTCAACCATTACATAAAAAAACATTGAAAAACATTTTGTTAATAATGTTGTGTTTTAGTTAGGATGGTTTTTCATAATCTTACTACACACCTAGTATGTGCTTCTGGATAATTCGTTATATAGAATTAAAATGAAAATGAACATGAAAATGAAAATAAAAACGATTGACTTCAGAATTGTCCTTTATCAACAGGAAACGGAACATCTCTTGCAGCGCATCATGTTGTTGTGGCTTCTCCAATATATTCTGGTTGGGTTAGTCATAGCGCTTGGACTTGTATTCATTGCAGTTGTTTGCTATCTGCACTATATACATCAAAAGTATGACCACATCCCAGGCCCAAGGAGAGATTCGTAAGTACATAGTTTAATGGTGGAAGCAATATTACGTCACAAAAGAAGAGGTTGAATAACGGATGACTAGAAACGGTTAACGTATTCTTATTTTTACAGAAGAGGGTTTTACATTTTACCAAACGTGATACAGGAATATGGAAATGCATATCATAACACATCTTGGATTATCGAGGGGGGCTTGAGGCAATATGTTACATGTAGTAACTTAACATAGTTACAATTCTTCAGCATAATTACAATAAAACTAATTAATATTATGATAATAAGCCGTTCAAGGTAAATCAAAGCAATGGTGCAGAATGGCTTAGAATAAGTCGAAATTTGTCGAGTCTTTGGCTTCTTGAACATAGTATCCTATATGTGTTGACGCTCTGATTAGTAAGCATCAATGCTCAAGCACTGTATTGCTGTGGTTCAAACTTCAATAGATAAAATCCATTCATAAAATCACAATGAGTTAGTGGAACATATGCTTTCCGCATCTTTTTGTAAGTTCCATTGAATTCCGTGGCTAAGGTAGTCACGGAACACAGTTTCAAGCAAGAAATTATGTCCACATTTCATGAATGTAAGCGAATATTTAACATTAATTAATCCAAAGGTAAGATTATCCGCTTGCGAGGTTAGATATGAACTAGGGAGTTGTTAGCATGATATGACTATTTCCTTCGGTTAACAATCGGTCCGTATACTCCTAGGATTTCATGGGAGGAAATTTGTTAACTTCATTGATTCTAAACTTAAATACATATTGGGAAGAGTTAATAAAACAAAACACTGGTGTCCATGATAGTAATAATATTTTTCTGATATATGAAATATGTTATGCTGTTGCATTGATTGGTGAAACTGAGCTATTTGAAAGATGTACATGTAGTATAGTTTCAATACTGTGTAGTTATGCATAACTATAAAATTATCTTTAAAATATTGTGATAATCCCATTCAACTGAATTGGTGAAATAACTATAGCATGAGTACTACTGTAATATTACAGTAGTACATCGTGCTATGTATATACATAGCCACGCATGTATGTGGACTTTCGATTAATCTAACTATAGCACTTGCCTCCTTAACGACTTAACTGACTTGTTATCTCTCTCCTTCAGTTTCTTCTTAGGCCATTCAAGTATAATCAAGAACGTTAGATCAAAGAAGGAATGCTTTTCTCAAATATATGTGAAACTGTGAGTAAATGTTATCATCGTGTTTAACCATATATGACACCTCTCATGAAATAATGACTTTAGGAGGTCATAACATAGTCCATTAAAGTTGTGAGTGCTGGTCTTATTTTTATATCTATTCGAGCCTTCAAGATATTCACCGTTAAAATATGAAAAATTCAGCCATTAAAGAAGTGGTCAACCTGGAAAGTACTGTTAGTCGCTTGTGTAAACAAAACTCTGCCAACATATGACCTACACAGGCCTTCCTCAGTCTTGAGCAAATAAACAACACATCATCAATGCCGCAACTATTACCGTTTACTTACTCACACGAATAAAAGGGTTTAGTTACACTGTACTATCGTGTTATTTGTCCATTGGGGCATGATCGTAAGCACCTCTTGTAAACATATTTTGAAATCCAGACCAATGGCCCAATGGTCTGGAAATGTAATTAAACTGTGATCTTCCACTTCTGTAATGGCCATATACATAACACGATTGCCCTATTAAGACCAAATGATGACGTCGGCTCCAGTGATACTCTTGAATGGTATTCCATTGTTTTGTCAATTCTAATAACTCTGCCAATATATGTTCTTTTTTTTTTACTTCATATACAATAATTATGAAACCCAACACCATTGGTATTTGACAAACTTGTAATGGATTGCAAAAAAATGTTATTTTAATCCATTAAACAAAAAACATTCCTATTGACTTTTGTGCTGTTTGCAAGGATGGTCTGTGTGCTATACCCACTTTGATTGATGATCCTCTAATGCTTAATTAAAGGGTAATTTCATGAAATATAGAAGTGGTAGAGATACTTAACCTGCATCGATACAATTTAGTTGTTTGTAGGTCTACAAACTATATGTGTCTAAAGTCATTCTTTAATTGTATCAGAGAATCTCAATAATTATGAATCTTTAGTGATGAAGTTAGTTGAAGTTGGCTCCTCAGCTCAGACTTAATTGATATTGTTTTATAAATTCTTTCAAAATATTTCTTGGATTCATATAAACAACGGGACACATAATGATGAAATCTGACACCATTGGTCTTTGACACGTTTGTAATGACTTTTAAACATGTTAATTGAGAGAACAACAACCTTATGTTTTCCTATTGAATTTTGCATCACCATCATGTGCTAGTCTACTAGTTATAATTCAGCCACTTTGATTGATGCCCTTCTGGTATTATGGGTACCCCATCCTCGATAAAAAATGCGTTGGAAACGTAACCTGAACTGATAATAGTTATTCTTTATGGTCTATAACATATCAACATTAATTGTGTGCATAAAACCACTGAACTCCATATTCCATATGCTTCATTAGTCCCATAATAAGTTACGACAATGCTGTTTTCTTGTAAAGCGAACATCTTGGCGGGATCTCTTCTGTTTTTACAAGAAGGAATTTAATTCTAAGTTGGCATTGATGTTACATGTTAAAACAATATCTCAGCGAGGTATATTCACTAGTTTTAAAAATGCCTGTTTCATTGTATTTGTATCTGTACAATACTATACTTTAACTTAAACATTTCAAAATATTCTGTTCCCTTGTTTTACAGACATCGAGAATATGGACCACTGCTCGTCATTTATTTCTTTCATATGCCTTTCCTCTCAGCTACTGATCCTAAAACAGTAAAGGTACGTTGACCAATTCAATGCCTGTAATAAAGCCCAAAACCAATCATCTTCAATCCCGCGTGACGTCTCTCTAGTGCGTTTCATATCGCAACGGCTTGGCTGGTTGTAAACAAAGACGGTTGGGGCAGTGTTTTTTATCCTAAATTTGCTAATACTTTTGGATACAGTCAAAATTTTGGGAAATATTAACATTGTCGTGATAATGTGCTTGTATGCTATATATCTCTTTATATATCAATGGTGTTGTATGAATAAGTGCATGGATTACAAAATAAGGTTAGCGGCTTTATTATAATCTCCATGTTGTTAAATGTCATCTGTACTGCCTCCAAACTTTCGTGTGCTAAAATCGCTAACAATTTCTAAAAGTACTTTCCTGAAGACTCTTACCTTCAGAATCATTCCCAAAATTAAGTAGGGCTAAATTTGACAATTCAATGTTCAGGGTGGTTTTGAGGACAATATTAATGATCTTTAGTTAGTTTCTGAAGTAGGATTAATTTTAGTATATGATAATAGCTATTCAACTTTATGGTATTCTCACTCATATTAAACAGTATTTGAGCAAACTTAAATCCTGTTCTAACTCTTCAAAATTTGTCTATAATTAGTCAGTTTTTTGGATGCGATACCTTGGAATCCATCGGAATCTATGCAGTTAAGTTGGCGTATGTACGTGCATGAGAGATCTCACATATGGTATATACATGTCCCATATTGTGTGGACGGTCTCTATTGTTTTTTTGGAAGTCAAAGGTCATTTTAGGTCAACAGAGGTCAAACTGTAAAAACCTTGTAAACACGATATTCGACGGATCTCATAATTAGAATGTAGATGTCCAGTTTTGATTATGTATCTTTTAATTATACTTAATTAGTGGAGGTGAAGGTCATTTTGGATTAAGATTTGAATAATATATACATTATATCTCAAGTACAAGCTTGATTGAATTTCATGGGTAGCATGTAAGTCAGTACATGAAACTTACTGTTTTTTTCATGTGGCGATGGATGATTATTTGAAGTCAACAGTGGTCAACGTCTTAAATATTGTCAACATGATAACTCCAATACCAAAGATTGATTGAATTTTCTTAGTTAGTGTGTAGGTCCACTTTAATGAGTATAAAGCCCCATTGCTTTCGGTGAAGGTGATAAGCCATTGCAGCCACGAAGATAATGGGAACAGAAGTTGTCAAAAGTTGATAACCATTTAAGTTGGTAACACGTCAGGTTATGAATCATCTACTTGGTGGGTACAGTATAAAAACCCACCTTTCGCCAGTGCAAACACCTTGTCAAAATCATTTAAAAATAGCGCATCCAATGTTAAATTGATGTTCTTAAATGGAAAGGGATCACTGAACTGAGCCTGTTGACTTTAGGATTTCCCTTTCTTCCTTAATTCCTTTTCCAATTTAGCGCCTACATTTATCATTAAAAGTACTAGGTTGGTCTATCTTGTCTGTTCAACTATTTGCGTTGTATTTTACCGATTATCATGTATCAAATAGCTACAATTTTGTTTTAAATGTTGGTAATATGAACAATGATATCAACAATTTGCTATGCTGTAGAGCCAATCAAATTGTAAAATACATACTATGTATTTGGCAGAGGAACCTATATACCTATAATAGCATTATTGTTTGTTGACATATATGTATATAAATAGCAAAATATTTCTTCCCTTCCGTCCGACATTCTGGGTTAAATCATTGAAGGCATTTGTGATTCCTGGTTACACGGTATCCAAGGTACTGTGGATTCTAACTGACGTCCCACAAAAGGAAATGGTTGGGATTGTCACTTTGAATCTGGAGAACTCAGTTGGTAGAGCAGAGAATATGATTATTATTTCTGTGGTTACAAATTCAAATCCCATTCTAACCAATAACATATGTGCTCTTCAAAGAAGTATTTAGACGAGATTTTTTGGTTTCCAATGTACTGTCTTTTATTTGTTGATTTTTATTTACTCTATCAGGAAATTCTTGTGAATAATAAGTACATGAAAGCAAGCTTCAATTATGATGCATTTAGAAGCCTGTTCGGTGTACCCTTCCTGGGCAATGGTTTAGTAAGCGAGTGTAATCACGAGAGATGGGCAAACCACAGGAAGATTTTAAATCCTGCATTTCATCGAACGTGAGTATAATTAAATATCTATCATGTAATTTAGACCCCGTGATCCTCTGGCTACACCAATTTATCATGAAAAACAACCCAATGGGTTGTTGTTATACATACAGAGTGATCAACTATTGATCAACCAATTAGCTGTTTTCAGGTACTCAAAAAGTATGGTTTTCGTCCAAGGACAGTTAGCTATCGTAATATTAGCATGCCATTTTCATTGAAGGGTTTTCATACCTTCCAGATACCCTCGGTGACTTGCCGTCATATATTATACACTTTATGCCGTTATTAATGTAGTACGATAATGGTATTGGCCTCACATCAGTAAAATGTTACCTGTTTAATTTTAATAATATTACTTCTTGTGCAATCAAAACCAACTAGGTTACATATCGTCACGAATGTCGGCTGTACAGAGATACGACATTGGCAAATGAGATATTATTAGTTACCAGTTGCACGTGAGCTGCGAAGCCACTTTTACCGTATTAAAAAAAGGGAATTAGTATCATCCAAACATAATGAAATGTAATTGAGATAGTTATTGCAGGTTGGGCACATTTTAATTGCTAATTCTCATCAATTAAATAAAGCTTCTATAATTCAGATTTCTCAAAGGTCTAACAGGGACGTTCGGTGAAAGTGCAGATCGTCTGGTACAATACCTCTCCTCAAAAGCTGATGGGAAAAGTGAAGTCCAACTTATTCACGCATTTGGACGGGTTGCGTTGGATGGTATATGCAAGGTATCGTAACTACAAATATGAATGCATCCGATGACTTGGTATTATATCATGATGAAAATTAATAATTGTTTTTTTTTTCATGAAAGCTTTAAAGTACCATATATGGTATCCTTTTGTAAGCTTGTGGATTATTTATGAGGGTTTTTCAATACGACATGATAATCATCATTGATCAACATTGGGCTCAAGTTAGGCCAATATTAACTGCTTAAACAAGTTTCAAAATATTTAGCTTTGCGTCACCATCTAAATTGTTTTAGCAATTCAACTGACAAGTTATGAATGTTTGTACTAAAGTTTGATATAGTTATACCAGAATTATATGTAGACAATTCGTGTTAAGTTAGTGTGCTCTTGATGAATAAGGTTTTCATGGTATGAATTATCAACTTTTCTATTATTTTATTTTTGAGAATGCATTTTTTACGGGCTGAAGGGTGAGTTTGAATCTCCTTTAAAAGTATTTCTTGTTAGTTTTTTATTTTGAATTAAAATTAAGCAGTTTCATTTTCAAAATGGGATACAATCAATACATGGATCGATGAATTTACAAGCTTATTCCCCTAAAGTATCAAATTAATCATCATTGTATTCCTAGTTTCTGTGTTTATAATACATTTACTGGATTACTATTCTCAGTCGGCATTTTCAATGGAAGGTGATATGATTCTACAAGATACTCCATTTGCAGACGCAATCAATCTCTGCCTCGGTGCCATGTTCCAAGTGTTATCTCCATTGATTAAAGTAAGTTTTAAAGTAGCTATAATAGATAACCATATTCAAATGGATGAAAGTTGCTATATTTTAGAAACAATGACAAAAATTGAGTCATTTTCATCGATAGCAAGCTATACATTGATAAGTTCTTAATTAATAGGGTATGGGTTAAAAATCACCCACCGTCTCCCACCCCAAACTAGACATGGTGAAAATGTTTTAAAAACGTATACAATTACTAAATAAGAACATTCTTGGTTTTGAGAGTAGTGGAAACCCTCTCTTCATTGAATTATAACTCGAAATCTAATATCCATCCCTCCCCACTTCTTCACCCACATAAGACCGATACTTCACCTGACTACGATATTCACTATATAGCCTAGGCAATTTGATTCACAGTGGCCTATTGTAGTGTGTCGATAGGCTACGGACTATCGACGATGCACCTAAATTTTCCTTGAATATTGTCTATTGAAATTGTTCTTCTAAATGTTAAAAAACTTTGTCCAAAACCGACTGTGTTGCCTTCTTAGATAATTTAACTGCACATAATCCAAGAATTATGGATGGATGAGCGTCCCAAAACGGTTGAATTCAACAATATTCTCACTTATTTTCAGCTGTAAATTAACATCGTTGAAGTACTCATGAATTTGTGTAGAATGTGTCATTGTTTCACAATTACACATACAGATAAATCAGTAAAGCGTAAAAATATCTTTGAGTTTGCATATGTTGCGGCACTATGCTCTTATTGGTTTAAAATTGGAGATAATTGTAAGGCGCGCCAATTTGGTGTTTAAAGTTGAACGTATAGAGTTACCAGAAAAACGTAGATATGTAAATGGTAGGTAAATGGTAAGGGTACTGATGTAGCTGCGATGAAAGTGTGGTAGACATAGCACGTGCTAAAGTTTGGTTTGAAAAGTAACTTTCAACTTTTCCAATACGTTAAACATCTATTATGACATTAATGCCATGAAACTAACAATATAGTTTCTGTTCAAGCGAGAGAAATTACGCTGTAAATAAACTACCTGCTTTAACCACGTTTAACTCAATTGGCATAACCAATGGAGCGCATGCCATATATCAGTGTGTTTATCAATTTGTCTATCTAAGTGTCGTATAAAATTAATTTGGGATAAAGGGAGGTCGAAACATTAAATCACTTCAAATGCTTCTCCTCACAGAGACTCAATCTGATCTGGAGGAAAAAGTTGATGACAATCATCGGTTTGTAACTAGGGGGAAACTATTTCGAGGAGAAATGTGATTTAAGGTTATAAGGGGTCAGAGTATGAAATAATATTCATATGGATTTGACTTAATTTTGACCAAAGTTGGCGACACTCATCAATTGATATAAGAGAAATAGAATGTAAAGGTCTAAGAATCTGAACAAAAATTAATCAAATCTTCTTTTCTCTTAGAAATTTGCTCAGATTGTGTTTATCATACCTGAAGCAATTCATTTTTTGGACAGAAAAAACTACACAATACAAAGATTAGAGCTTCGTACACTCAAAACATGAAGTCATGTACATAGCTATACATTTATATACATTGATGTAACAGGTGGTTGTCCTAACATGTTTAGTTTAGTGAGAATAGTTCAATGATTATTAATGTTAGCGTGAAGCAGTATCACTATTCTCTGACCTATTAAGTGAAATAATATGGGACAGGTACAATATTCCCTAGATGATTTTAGTTTTAAAGCTGGAAATTGTTTCATATACTTTGGTAAAACATGTTATGAATGGGATGTATGTACATTTCATTCATTAATATCGTTAGGGGATGCATGCGGTTGTCTGTAAGCAAACAAAATTGATATGAGTAGAGACAATTCCTACGCCAATGTAATGAATATATTTATCTGTCTGTCACACTAATTTGGAAGGCTTTTTCTTTGTTAATGTTGGACAATTTTGATGAATGTTGGTAAGTTGTATAATACTTATCAGTGACTTAGTGTATATCTACAGATGATTGTTGCAGATCTTCTCTACAAAATTAGCAATTTAGCTACAACATCAATGATGCTTTCATTACATGTATGAAATAATTCTTTGTTCGTTGTTTAATTTTAGTGACACCAATTTGTATTGAGAAACTAAATTACAGAATAAAGATAAAGAAATGAGAGAATGTACATTCCATCAATTAGCCTTGAAGGTAACATCGACATTCGTTATACTCCTACATATTTTGGAACAGCTGTGTGACATAGTGGTTATAGCATCCGCCTTGGAGCCGGGAGGTTGGGAGTTCGACTCCTGGCTTAAAAATGGACCTACTGCTGTACTGTTGGGTGCTGGGTGCTCAGCGTTAAAGGTATCAGAGTGGGACTAGGTGGGGTCCGGATGGAATGCCCTTGTGCTGATGACTGCATGTTAGGAAGGGCATCCGAGGCGTAAAAAATCGGCCAAAACAAATGGTGATCACTGATCATACCATACCAGATCATCGAACGTCTAATCCCGTGAATTTTGGTATACGACGATATATATATATATATATATATATATATATATATATATATATATATATATATATATATATATAAACTGAGTTAATCTCGAAATGTAGACACACACAACACCTACCTGTCATATGAGCTTTATCAACACAATCTTGTTTGA
>WXZC020000604.1:0-11458 GCA_011317855.2 Paelopatides confundens
AACCATAATTCCAACATTCAAATAAATCTAATACTATCTAAACATGCTAACTATCAATATATTATGTAATTTCATTGATGTATTTAGACTTATGAAATAGTGTTTTATTGTAAATAATTGTGCAATAGTCGTGCAAGTTTTGTAACATTGCAAATACAATAAAATACTATTTTTATGGCAAGTATTAGCTTTTTGTACAGAAGTAAATCCAAGAAAGAGAAAGGCAGTGTTACTATTAGGTTGACGCACAAGAAACTCATAGACCTTTTTGTAAATACGGGTTACCTATCTCATAGAAAGTTTTGGTTCAGATCTGATGGCAAACAACACCCTCTTCCAAAAGGTAATATCGCAGAAGCTAAGGAAGAAAAAAGAACCCTCATAGCCCTAGAAAGTGCTATCCTAGATTGTTTTAATGAGGACTACAACAACAACAGTATTCTTATGGATAAAACATGGCTTGAGGAGGCTGTAGGTCTATTTTTTGAGAGACCTCATTGCCATGAAGATTATAGAAGTCCTTATGTTAGGGATAATATCCAGAGGATGATTGAAGAAGCACCCCTTAAGCCCAACAGAAAGGGAGGCACAGGATTATCAAAAGGCAGAATAGGGGATTATACGCGCTTAAAAAGATTTATTAAAGCCTTTGAAAACCTCAATAAGAAAAGGTTTAAAGTTGTGGATATTGATATGACGTTTAGGCATCAGTTTTTAGAATGGCTAGTAAAAGATTTTGGCTATGACATCTCCTATTGCAATAAATATTTATCTATATTAAAAACCACTTGTTTAGAGGCTTCATATCATGGTATCCCTACAAGTCCCCATTTATCTAAGGTTACGGGGAATCCCACATCCAATGAATACGTTATCTATCTCACAGAGGAAGAACTACAGCATATCCAAGCCCTAGATCTAAAAGAAGAGGCTTTAATAAACGCCAGAAAATGGCTTGTTTTAGGTTGCAATATAGGACAGCGCGGAGGTGATTTATTGGGCATTACAGAGGCTAATATATGCACTAGAGACGGTCTTAAGGTCATTGAATTGACACAACAAAAGACAGGTAAAAATGTTACCATTCCCGTATTGCCAAAGGCTGAAAAGGTCATTAAGAGTGGATTCCCTCACAGTATAAGTATTGGAACCCTCAATAAACATGCTAAAACCCTTTGCCGTATGGCAGGTATTGACACCCTTACGAAGGGTAAAAAAATAGACGGTACTACAAAAAGATATAAAGTAGATTTGTACTTAAAATATGAATTGATAGCAACGCATAGTTTTAGAAGGTCATTTGCGAGTAATTTCTTTGGAAAGATACCTACGCCTTTGTTGATGCAAATTACAGGGCATAGTTCAGAGCGTATTTTTTATAACTATATCGGAAAAACTTCTTTTGATTTTGCCCAACAAATGGCTGATGCTGTTGCTAATCTTCAAGAAAAATAAATATTATAAATGTTAGAATATGGAATATGGAAGGTATGTAAATCATACAGTAATGGGTTTCCTATGTGTTAACCACGTATCAGAAAAGGAACAGGCAAAACAGTATTATAATAAGATTTTAGAATATATAGAAGAGCCTAGAAAATCCCAATCAGAAAAGGAATTTGAAACTTATGTACAGGCAGAATTTCTAAATACTCTATTACTTGAAGAAGAAAGAATCAATCCTGATAATATAAAAGTGATAGATTTTCCTGGTGTCTTTTCTCCTCCATTAAGTTGCTATATAAACATAGGGCGTTTAATAAAAGAGATTTACAGTACCTACAGAAGCTATTTTGAGGACTCTCAACAGTACAAAAAATTTCATACAAGAACAAAAGAAAGGGAAGATCTTATTCATGATTTAGGAAATCCTTTTATCATGTATGATACTGAACTATGGAAAACTTTACAGAAAAATATTTTTCAAACTTTTGAAAAAGATCTTAATGATTCTAATACTTTGGAGTTTGCCAAATGCAGGATAAATTCTTGCATACAAGAAATTCCGAAGGTTATAAAATGGATAAATAAGCAGCTAACAGCACTTGAAAACTCCTCAAAAAAGAGTTTAGATATTACACTTTACAATTTTAAAGAAAAGAAACATTTCCGTGATACCGATCCCTCCACAGATATAGAACTTTCCATTAGCAAAGAAAACTTAGGAAAGTATAAAGTCTTTCTCGTTAGCCTAAATGATGCGTTAGAAAAAGAATATAAGTAACCACATCAAAACACTCACAACAAACCCCCACCTCAACATTTTTTCATCACTAGAAGCCTATCGTCTTTTTAAAGAATTTAGAAAGCATCCTATCAAAAATACACTAGCTGATTATAGTTTTATATATCGCGCCATGCTTAATGATAAACTTATCCTAGATTCTGTAAAACCTAATGAATACAGAAATTGGCTAAATGAAACCTATGGTATTGAAATCTCCAGCGTAAAAACATGGTCTCATGGAGATTTACCAAAAGCCCAAAGCAAGATTTATTCAAACTTAAAACCTCATTTCTGCCCTAAGAAATAGCATAACCCTAAAACAGCACGATTTACCCCTAAAATAGCACGGTTTACCCTTAAAATAGCACGGTAACAGCACGATTTATTTGGCTGATTATCAGGAGTTTTGTAGTTCAATTAAAAAAAATTGAATTATGAATAAACTATCTATCATTCAGGAAACACCTGAAAACATAAAAAAACTTCTAAAGGAAGTAGTGCAAGAGGGACTAAAAGACTTCCTGAAGGATTTACAGCCTTCAAGTCCAGATGCCTTTTTAACGCGCAGGGAAACAGCAGCATTGCTAAAAATCAACCTTTCTACACTTCATACTTGGACAACTAAAGGCAAACTTATATCTCATGCCCTTGAGGGTAGAGTATACTATAAACAGAAGGAAATAGAACAGGCTATGTTTTCATCAAAGGCAACTTTTAATACAAAAACCTATTAAAGATGACAACAACAAAAGAAAACCCCAAGACCAACAACAATCAAGGGGCTAAACAAATACAAGACGAAGGTAACATTTCTCCTAAAAATTCCAAAGCAATATCAGAAATAAATACCGAAAGTACGGCATCTCATGAGGAAAAGAGTACAGAAATACAGACTCCAAAAATATTACCCCACGATAAAATACTAGATGAACTTTTAAAGGTTACCTCCAAAGTAGATTTTGATGCGAAAGCAAAAGCATTGGGACATGAGAAAATCCAACAATCTGCCTACAAGATTATAACTGTTGAAGCAGTTCTTAAATTAGGAAAACAACAGGGATTTAATTTTGGTAAAAAGCATGGAGAAATCTACTTGTATAATGGCGCATATTGGAAACCTATAACAAGTGATACTTTAACCAATTACTTAGGAGAAAGTGCCGAAAAGATGAGTGTTATTGCGGGAAAAGCCAGAGATGTAGATTTTAAGAAAAAACTATATGAACAATTCCAAAGCACATGCCCTGCATGTTTTAGAGGCTATGGCGCACAATACTTCGACTTCGCTCAATAACCACCTCAAGCGTTCCCCCCAGTATTGGTGTGTTTAACGGCGAAAAATTAGAGAAATTGAGAGTAAAAACCTCTTCAACAGCCTGAAAATCGCATAAAATTCACCTGAATCTTCTGTTTTTGTATGATCAAACCATAAAATTTCCGAACAACTAGCTTAAAAATAATGTTTGCATTGTTTTTCAAAGGTCTCTTGTAGGTATTCTTCTAGAATACAGAATATAAGGGACAATTCTCATTTTCTTACTGTTTCCAAAATTACGCCTACTTATAGCGATAACACTACAGAAGTCCTCGCTGAAGAGAAATATCGTTTTAATTACAGTACCCATTATATGGGGATATACTTATAGAGACATTTTGCATTAAATAATTCTAAATAGTATTTTTGGTAAAATAGTCCTCAATATGGTTCCTTAGACAGTAAAAATACTCTAAAAAGTCCAAAATCTGACTTTTTATTAGAAAAAAGCCTTTTAAATTTAAATCCCGACAACTAAAAAATAGTTCAATTTCCTTTTTGTAAAGGTCTCTTATATTAACATCCAAACATCTTTCTGTGTTAGCATTCAAAATAGCCTATGCGCCTAATGGGTATTTGCTGACGATTTGGAATTCTGATAAGATTCCAAATCTCTGTCAAAAAGGTATAATCCACCTTTGTCATTGCCAATCATATTGATCTTGTCAATAATATTCCGAGCAAGATTTTCTTCTTCCATTTGCTCGGAGACATACCACTGTATAAAATTGTGTGTGATATAGTCCTTTTCCGAAAGACACGCACTGACAATCTCATTAACATGGCACGTAACATCTTCTTCACTTTGTAAAAAGTTAATGAATAAATCGTGTAGATTCTCAAAATCACGCTTGAAGTTATCAATGGTAGGTATTTCTGACTTTACATTGCGTCCATTCACAAACTTTACAAGCTTGATCATATGCATACGCTCTTCTTCAGAATGCCCATAAAAAAACGAAGCAACACCGTTATATCCATTTATCTCTGCCCAAGTCGCCATTTCCAAATACTGCATTGAAGCGGTGCCTTCCAATTTAATTTGGCTGTTGAGTAGCGTTGTAATCTTTGTTGAAATCATAACTCGTAGTTTTATTTTGACAAATATAAAGATGATTGATGTTATAATCCTAGAATTACGATCACAATCTACACAATTGATAAATTGAATAAATTTAAATTAATATTTCTAAATCTGCTTAGCGATGTAGTTCCCTACATCTTTGGTGCTTTTGGGGTTGTCTTTGCTGAGGTCTGGTGTGACATAAGACATCTCAAGTGATTGCGCTACAGCCTTTCGAATTATTGCGGATTCATCATGAAGACCGAAATGTGTTAGCATCAATGCTGATGATAAAATACAAGCGATGGGATTGGCAATATTTTTACCTTTAGCCTGTGGATACGATCCGTGAACAGGTTCAAATAGAGCAACTTCATTGCCTACAGAAGCAGATGCCAGTAATCCTATAGATCCTCCGATAACGCTTGCTTCATCTGAAATAATATCGCCAAACATATTTTCCGTAAGAATAACATCAAATTGGCTGGGATTGCATATCATTTGCATGGCGGCATTGTCCACAAAAAGAAAATCAAGATTGACATCGGGATAATTTTCGCTCATACGCGTGATAGTTCGTCGCCATAGTCGTGAAGATTCTAATACATTAGCTTTATCAATAAGCGTAAGTTGTTTTCTGCGATTGCGCGCACTTTCAAAGGCTAGTTTCCCTATACGTTCAATTTCAAAAACGCTATATTGGCAAAGGTCGGAGGCCGTATTGCCATCCTCACTAAGTTTTTTTTCACCAAAGTAGATGCCCCCTGTGAGCTCTCTATAAATCTCGAAATTTGTACCTTTAATAATATCTCTTTTTAGAGGAGATTTTTCGATGAGCGCATCATAAGCACACACGGGACGTATGTTGGCAAACAGACCTAATGCTTTACGAAGTTTGAGCAACCCTTGTTCTGGGCGTATTTTGGCATCGGGATCATTATCATATTTTGGGTCTCCAATAGCACCGAAGAGTACAGCATCACTTGATTTGCAAATTTCTAGCGTTTCGCTGGGCATAGGATCTCCAATCTTTTCTATGGCGACTGCTCCCACAAGGGCTTCATGGAAATCAAAGTGGTGATCACAAGTATCACCTATGGCGGTGAGTACTTTTTTTGCTTCGGCAACGACTTCAGGACCAATACCGTCGCCGGGAAGTACTGCAATTTTAAAATTCATATCTTTAAAAGATTAAATATTTTTTGTAAACGTAGCACGACGTCGTATGATTTTTGAGTCGTAATGTCTCCACATCGCCTGATAATTAGCGTTTTCTTCCAAACCCGGACCCACCTCCACATAAGTAATACCAATACGTTTGTAAGAAGTGATAATCTTTGCAAAGATGACAGCTATCAGCCCTTTTTTTTGATAATCGGGATGTACACCAATGATGGTCAAGTCCGCTTTTTTAGCCTTTTTAAAAGCTCTAAGTAAGTAAAATATTCCACAAGGAAACAGGCGTCCGCGTGTGCGCTGCAGTGCTCGTGAAAAATCAGGAACAGTAATGCCAAAACCAATCATTTTTTTGTGCTTATCAAACAAAAAAGCGACGTAATCAGGATAAATAAAATTGGCGTATTTTTTCTTGTAATAATCTATTTGAGACGGTTCCATTTTGGTGAAAGTCGGCAAGTCTTTGAAAGAAACATTCATCACATCAAACATTTCATGAGCGCGTTTCATGATAGATTCCTTGCTATCAAGAGAGACATCTTTAAGCTGGAACTTATTGCTGATAATATCTGAAAATTTTTGAATTCGAGAATAATCATCAGGGACGTGAATGCCGTACTCTACCCATTTTTTTAGAGGCTTCAATCCCAACACTTCCATGTGTTTTGGGTAATAATCGTAATTGTAAATAGTAGATGCTTTGCCGTTGAGTTCAAATCCCATGGTGAGCATTCCTGCTTTGTCAATGACAGAAACCCCCATAGGGCCCTCTATGTGATCAAGTTCCTCAGAAATGCCTAATTCACAAACTTTGTCAATCAATGCACGACTTACTTCAAAATCATCAACAAAGTCAAACCATCCAAAGCGGATTTTCTTTTTATTGAGTTTTGAAATTTCGTAACTGTTGATAATTGTGGCAATGCGTCCTAAAATCTTTTCTTCTCTGTAGGCCACAAAATAGCGTATTTTATTGTCCTTTAGTGATTTATTACGTCGCCTATTGAGATATGTTATTTCATCTTTTATGATGGGAGGAACCCACTGCTTGGATGTTTTATAAAGTCCAAAAGGAAATTTGACAAAAACCTTCAAATCATCGTCGGATAATTCTCGAATATTAACACTCATAAATACGGACAAAAAACGAAAAATACGGGATAGGTAAAAGTACAATATTTATTTTAAAGCAAAATATTTATTACCACCATAAGATTATATTTGTGAAAAATACCAAATGCAAGAGGCTTCTCTTACTGGTTTTCTAAAGATGATAATTATCATCTTTCTCGCTATTACGGTTCTTAAGATTATTATGAGAAGGTTGATGCCTTATATAATCAAGTATGTCTTTGGAAAGCGACAACAACACGACAATAAAAACACACCAAAATACAACCAAAAAAAGTCAACGCAAAAGAAGAAAATCAAATATCGTCAGGATAACAAGGTGGGAGAATATATTGATTATGAAGAATTGGATTGATTAAATTATGTCAAAGATAAATTATAAGATTTTATTGCCTATAGTTGGGTTTATACTGATTGTTGTCACTTATTTCAGTCCCGTATTACAAGGAAAAGTTATCTCTCAAAACGACATCAAACAATATGTGGGAATGTCAGCAGAGCAAACCGATTATAGATTGCGCACAGGTGAGGAGTCTTACTGGACAAATGGGGCCTTTGGAGGTATGCCGACGTATCAGTTGGGGGCGAAGTATCCTCATAATTACATCAAAAAAATAGATGAGGCAATACGTTTTTTACCGCGACCTGCAGATTATGTATTTCTTTACTTCATCTCTTTTTACATCTTGCTTTTGGTATTGAAGGTAGACTATTTGTTGGCGGCTGTTGGGGCATTGTGTTTCGGGTTTTCAACTTATTTGATTATCATTTTGGGAGTAGGTCACAACGCCAAAGCACATGCCATAGGATATTTCCCTCTTGTTTTTTCTGGAATATGTCTTTTATTTGATAATAAAAAGCGTTTTTGGGGAGGTTTGCTTATAGCTTTTTCAATGGGATTAGAAATAAGTTCAAATCATTATCAGATGACCTACTATCTGCTTATATTAATTTTCATTTTTGGATTGTTCAAACTTTGGGAAGCTATCAAGTTACGATTGACAAAGGATTTTTTTATTAATGCAGGAGTTTTTATAGCCGCTACAACCTTATCATTGTTAATGAATGCTACGAGCCTAATGACTACCAAAGAATATGTTGATTGGAGCACCAGGGGACATAGCGAATTACGATTCACTCCCGAAGGGATTCCAAAAACTACGACTTCTGGTCTTGATAAAGATTATATCACTGAATACAGTTATGGTATTTTTGAGAGTTTGAATCTTTTTGTACCGCGTTTGTTGGGAGGATCTAGTGCTGAAGCGTTAGATAGAGATTCTCATACATATAATATGCTTTTGAGAAAGGGACTCAATCCTGATCAAGTTGCAAATTTTGTTGAAAGGATGCCAGTGTATTGGGGCGATCAACCTATTGTAGCGGCACCGGCTTACATTGGAGCTGTATGTATTTTTTTGTTTGTCTTGGCACTATTTGTGGTCAAGGGTCGTCAGAAGCATTTTCTGGTGGCGGGAGTCATCATCTCTCTATTGCTATCGTGGGGCAAAAATATTCCTATTTTGACCAACTTGATGATAGATTATTTTCCGATGTATAACAATTTTCGATCAGTGTCTTCAATACAGGTTTTATTGGAAATGTGTGTTCCAGTACTTGCTTTTATTGGTTTACAAAAATACTTATCAAACAGCATAGACAATAAACAGAGAGTAAAATCATTGGTATGGACAACCGCAATCTGCGGAGGGGTATTAGCAATGCTATGGATAGCCCAAGGTGCCTTTAATTTTTCAGGAGGTAGTGATGGGCTTTATAGGCGTTATTTCGACGAAGAAATTATGAACACCATTAGGCTTGACAGACGGCATTTATACGTGAGTGATATTTTACGCAGTGCACTTTTTGTTGCTTTGCCGGTATTGGCATTTTGGGCATATCACAAAGAAAAGCTAAACGCTAAACGCCTTGCAATAACCTTAGCTGTACTAGTCCTTTTTGATTTGGGAGGCGTTGCTTGGCATTACGTCAATAATGATGCCTTTGTCTCTAAAACAGTCATGAAAAAACCTTTTGAACTCACCGAAGCTGACAAGGCTATTTTGCGAGATACTTCCTACTACAGAGTCTGGGAGCCTTCCGTGGGACTTAATGGCGGGAGGACATCTTTCTTCCACAAGACTTTGGGAGGGTATCACGCCGCCAAACCACTGCACCTACAAAATCTTTTTTATTATCAAATTGATAAGAAGAATAAAGAAATACTCAATATGCTAAATGTGAAATACACCATTGATGGTGATATAGCTCATCTTAATGAAGATGCCAATGGCAATACGTGGTTTGTATCGAACTTAGTATCCGTAGCAACTGCTGATAAAGAGATGGCGGCCTTAGATACTTTAGATACCAAGGCTACCGCAGTAATACGCCAAAGGACTACTGACTTTCCTAAGCATTTTACTGTAGATAGCACCGCAACTCTCAAACTATTGCACTACGCTCCCAATAAATTGATTTATGAGTCAACAAATGCCAATAAAGGCTTTGCTGTATTTTCTGAAATGTATTATCCTCACGGTTGGACAGCGACGATAGACGGCGTAAATACTTCCATTTACAAAGTAAATTACGCCTTACGAGGCATCTTCCTTCCCAAAGGGAAACATCAGATTGCTTTTATTTTTGCCCCTGCGGTGGTAACTTTAGGGAGCTATATGTCGTTGATAGGATTTTTAATATTTCTAAGTTTTGTGGCTTGGGGATGCTTTAGATATTTTCGGATGTTAAAGAATACTTCACATTACGCTAAAACGCATGAGTGATTTTAATTATTCGACACGGACTGTGTTTGCCATTGACGCTTTCTATTTTTATAGATAAACAGAAGCCCTATCATTATAATCAATACCAAGAGTACCATCCAAATACTGGAATAAGTAGCGACTTCATAATCGTGAATGGCAAAAGCATATTCAGAAATGATAATGGCAACAAAGAAACCTAAAAGCCTTATAAAGGTCAATAAAGTGAATATCATATTGGTGTTTTCAAACGGAATGGTGCCGAGAATGCGTATGGTAAGCGTGTTGAACGTCATGCTCCCAAAACCAAAAATTAGCATTCCAGAGGCAACTTGGTAGATATTGCCGTTGCTAAAAATCCCTATCAAAAGACCGATTGTCGCTAACAGTATTCCCACTAACATCAAACTAGAAAAACGTACCCTTCCCGCAAGTAAGTGTATCAACATGGCACTAAATAAGATGCCTCCTAATGCCAACAATTGGAGTGTGACATAAGCCATATTGTCAAGTCTTAATGTTGTTTTTATGACCGTTGTAGAAGTCGCTATCCAAATAATAGAAGGCAGTACCATAAATAGACAAGCTAAAGCCCCTAATACATAGTTTGAGTTCCGCAACAATACGCCATACATTGATATTGTCTTTCTCATACTGGTCTTAACCAAAGGACGTGGTATCTTCTTTAGGGAGACGCTTATTCCAAAGAAAGACAACAATCCTAAGAGTGCCGTGAATAAAAAGACATAATGCCATGATAAATAACTGATGATAACTATGCCAATCATAGGACCTGCTATCGGCGATATAATAGTGAAATTTTGCATCAAAGCGACAATCTTGGTAGATTGCTTGTCATCGTAAAACTGATTGATAAAAGAATAGCCCAAACTAGAAAAGGCCATACTAGCCCCCGCCAAAAATCGAAATGCCAAAAAGCTATAAATATGCTCTGAAAGCAATATCAATAAGGTAACTACAGTAAAGTATACCGCCCCAAAACGCAACATTTGGCGCTGTCCATAATAATCTGCTAAGGGAGCCACAAAGAGTTGAAAGCAAGTACAACCAAGAATGTAAAGACTCATAGACAATGATATGTGATGCACCCCCCCTCCAAAACGCTCTACAATACTGGGCATTGCCGGCAAAATCATATCATTGGACGCATATGTGGCAAACTCTAACAAAACAATAGAGCTCGCAAACCACACCAGTTTCTTTATTGACATACACTTTCTTTTTGCAAAAGAAGCAAATATCTATAAATGTGAAACCCCTAAAAAAAACTTTAGTGCAAAATCCATATTACCACTCAAGATTGCGATAATTTTCTGTTAAAAAAGCTTTTACTCTTGGAATGTCATTCTTAGAAGTGAGATCAGGAACATGCTCCGAAAGTGGAATACAGAGAATTTCATTGGGGAGGTCTTTAGCCATGTTTAATACGACGGTGGGCAGTTCTTTTTCATTCCTTATAGGATGAGGAAGACACGCTTTAACATAGGGATAAACCATCTTCCCATTAAATTTAAAGATATTCATACTTACACAGAGTTTTTTTTGAGTATGTTGAAGGATTTTTATTTGATCTGGTGTAGGTTTTTCGAGAATATCTACAAAGTAATTTTCCCCTTTCTCAAGTGACTTAGATTAGATTAAGCTGATCGCATATCGTATAACTTAATTAAATGACCATTAATTTAGAAGTAATTGTGGAACAAAATGTGTCACCTAATTTATAATCATATTTTCCCAATATTAATTCACTATATATATAA
>WXZC020000605.1:0-11457 GCA_011317855.2 Paelopatides confundens
TTAATTGATTTATTGATTGATTTATGTGATTGAGTGATTTATGATACAATGTAATATGTCAACATATAATCGAACTATTGTTCGTAGCCGGTATAAATACAACGATACATGGCGGAACTGCTAACCGCGATACCAACCGGACAATGTTATCTTTATGTTCTGGGGAAACTACACATGGTATATTCTATTGGGAAAAGCATGGGGCCGAATAATTGCATTTACCGCCTCTTTTCCCCTAACACACACACACGCTTTTTGACATTTTCTTTTTTCATTTTATCGTTGATATTTGTTTTACATTGAACGTTTAATTATCTGGCATAAACTTGCGTGTTATATTTGGCACCAGTTAATACTGTCTCTTTCCTACAGTACATCCAGACCCCCAACATAAATTAAGTTAATCTAGCTTGTCTATTACATTCAGTGATCGAAATGGGTACATATATTTTGGGGTCTTTTTGAGAAATTTGTTTTTGTGGTTTTGTGGGTAGGGCCAGTTGCGTGCACACCTACCATACCCTTCGCCCCGCGATTGAATTTATTAGGGATCGTGAACCTTTGTGTGAAATCATTGTGGGTGGGGTATAAGGGGATTGTTTTGCAGAATTAAGGATGCTTAGATTAAAAATGATGTTACATTTTGCATGGGAGTAAATATATATCCACAATCAGGTGTGACAATAAGGTGGAGTGGGGGGGGGGGGAGGGCTGAAATTTTAAATGAAAAAGAATATATGATTGTCCAAAGAGAAAGGCACATTATGTATATAAACTAGTGTTTCTATAGACTTCTAAAGAAGAATTATGGTGTTACAAATATTCTCAGTGTAGAAATATATAGATAGTGTCTAGCCTCTCTATAAATTGTGTAGGAAATTTACTGGATGTCAATAACAATTTCTTGTTTGAAGAGAAAAGCATCTTTCTAAAGAAAGGAAAATATATCATCACATTGTTTGTGTTTTGTAGAGATTACACATATATTCTATAGAAAGTACATTATGAGTCTTGTATGTAGCATATAGCTTAAGTAGAGTAAGTAAGTTTTGATTGTTTTGGGGGTTTATGCACTCGACAAGTAAAACTTGTATATGCATTCAGCTAATGAAAATAAAAACTTCCAACCTATAGACTTTCTATAGATGGAAAACCCTATAGAATTTCTATAGAAAGTCTATAGAAAATCCTGTAGAATTTCTATAGAATTCTATAGAAAATCCTATAAAATTTCTATAGAATTCTACAGAAATTCTATACAATTTTCTACAGAAATTCTATATTAAAAATTGTATGAGTAATTTGAATAAGTAATGATAAATGTTCATAATTTAATTTTAGTGCCGAATTAAAGTAAGTATTTGTCTAATTTATCATATTTACTATTGGGTTTTGTGCATTGAACATATTATCATATATGTATGGTGTGTTTATTGTTGTTATTTATGTATAACCTAAAGGGACAGTACTACATATTTCATAAACATGTATATTGTCATACATATAGTGTACCGACTGTGTGGCCCAGTGGTTAGAGCGCCCGTCATACGGAGGTTCCGGGTTCGATTCCTGGCCGAGTCATTAACAAGACTTTTCGGCCTTTTGGCTAAGATCATGTGTAGTATCTGTTCTTTTCCTTGCGGAATTGTGATACTGCACTAGGCACACTATCGCTATGATCACAAGGTCACAGTCCTAATGCAAGAGGATTGGGGCTGAGAGTGGGTGAAGGGCTTTAGAGCCAGTAAATTGTTTTCGTTTTCGTGCCCGTGTTCTTTCACGGGCGACTTTTTTCGTAAAAAGTATCTATGCAGGGCCAGAGTTAGAAATACGGGGCTCTGTGCAGCCTTATATGTGGGGGCTCCTTTCAGAAAAAAATGTATCAATCAATTATAATCATAGGCACTTCAAACGATTCCACATAACCAGGCAGGCTAGCCACAAATTCCATACTTTTAGCATTTCTTTCCCATACCCCTTTTTTTTGGAGGGAGGGGTTGCTTTGTGTGGCTGTAGTGGTGGTACCAGCGAGGGGAGGGGTTGTCCCCATCAGACAACATGCCCCCCTGTCGGCTACTGGTCGTACGTCAAAATCGTTAGGCCAAATTTTTGCTCAAATGTTATGACCCCCTTGTTGGCTCCACTAAAAATGCTTAGGTCCACTACTATGTGGGGATGCTGGACGTGCACCCACTTTTTCCGCTATTGTATCTACTTGGATGATTGGAAGAGGTTGTGTAGGGATACAGGGTGACCCATTTTCCCGCCCTTGGATCTACTTGGATGACCGGAAGTGATTGTGTAGGGATACAGGGTATATAGTTACTTTCATTATTGTATTTATGAGCACGATATTTAGAGGAATGTGTGGGAAATGGTTTGATTCAAAATTGTTGTTCTAGGGGAAGGAAATTTGGCAGAAGATAATGTAAGCCTTGTCGTTCTAGGAGTAGGAGGACTACATTGACCGAAAATAAGGTAAGCCTTATATATATGTGCTGGGGTGGTATCACATCATATGGTATATGTATTTGATACATAAGGTGACAATTTGGCAAAGTAGACATTGGGAAAGAGGGAGTACGATACAATAATTTCAGGTTTTATCAAAATTGTAGTTATATGCGACTTGTAGGTGACAATATTAGATGCCGCATGCCAAATTAACTTTTAGAGAGGCCCACAGTCAATGGTGGCGCCAGGATTTTTGGAATAGGGGGAAGTCCAACGGGCCGGGGGAGCACAACATTTGGTCCGACAACTGACGGGCGAATTTCTAAGCTATTGGGAGCACATGCTGGTGGTATTCAGGATGACATTCCGATATGTTGTATTTTCTTCATCAAGGTAGGTCTTTGACATGTTCGATATTGGGGGGGGGGGGGGGGGGGGGGGGGGGGGTGGGGGGGGGGAGTGGTGATGGGTAGAGGTGCAATAGTTTGATCAGCCTTTTTCAGTTTTGGGTACAGAGATGGGTCTGGCGAGTTTAGCAATGGTTCTGACGAGTTCAATAATTGGTCCGACAAGTGAGGCTATGTTTTTCAGGGTAGGCTATTATACCACTTTTTTTTTGTAGCAAAAATTGTCAACAGGCAAAAAAAAAGATAGGCGCCCAATACTAGGGGGAACAGCCTGCTGACAAGAGGAATGTTTCCCCTGCCTCCCCCACCCATGCTGGCACCACCACTGCCCACCGAGTAAGTACATAATATATAGACATAAAAATAGTATAGGCCTACTCACTTTTGGCCCAAGCCACACCGTCCACCCAACCCTATCCCCAATATAAATGTCCTCTGATGGTCATGCTAAGGGATAATGGCCTTTAACACCCTGGTTTAATATTTGTTGCAGCGATTCTATTCCATTCTTCTCTGTTCGTGTTAATCTGTATTTGTGGGCCGGGGAGTGGGAGTGGCTCACATTGGTCATTGGGCCTCGCTCCTCTCTTCCTGTGCAATTATGCGGTCAAATTAAAACACTACTTAGGGTATTTATTTTGCTGTTTGTTTACAAACAAAGGAAATGATGGCAAGGGATTGGCCCTTGTACTCTAGATGTTAGTAAGTACTGAAACAATCCTTCTCATAATTCCACTATATATTACTGTATTCCATATTATTCTACAGTAATTGTATATGCCTATGTAATACTGTATGTTCGTATGTGCCCGAGTATCAGTAAAATAATGTATATTGTATACTATATATTGTATTTGTATTGTATCCACCTGTGTATTACTATTTAGCCATGCTATACATGCCTATTAGCCTACAACTTATTCAATGTCTGTAATATTTCTAATGTATTTACACATTAAAACTGGTATTAGATCAAACCGATCACTCAATCATGCCTGATTTTTATTTATGAAGCTGCTTTCCATGGGCTGTATGTGAATACTAAAAAACAAGTCAGGGGAAAGAGAATGGTAACTCTCCAAGGCAATTGCCGGGAACGTTTATGTAGTCCCTGTCGGCCTGGCTGCATGCTTTAATCTTGAAATATTCTGTTATGCAACATGGTAGAAATGCTTCTTCCAAAATCAAAAAGTGATCCAAGGGGAAACTCCTTAAAAAATTAGTTCTGTACTTTTTTTATGGGGATATCTCAGGGATTTTTGTTTAAATTAATCTCTATTTTGATAAATGTATTCATCACCTTTTATTAACCACTTCATACAGTACATGTAGGTTATACCTATCATAGGCCTGTCATTCATTTATGTCATCAGCTGAGAAGTATATAAAAAGACTGGACTTCGATAAATGCACCGATAAATGTATGTCCTTCCAGTTAATGACCCGCCCCTGTCCCAAGTGATAACAAATACCCATTAATGAAAAAAAAACTTATTTAAAGTCCCTGTGTAATACCAAACAAAACTACCAGATTCATACAATTTATGGGACATGTAGGATGCATATTTTACCACTTTTTCCTTGATATTTAGAACGTGAATTGTGCGCACCCCACTATGAACACAAAATGGCCCACTCAGGATGTCACTATAGGGGGGGGGGTGTAGATTTTTATCCGGTAAAATGTTAGCACCTGACCTCTACCCCAGTCGACCTTATAGTTATACCCATGAACACATGTACTTCACCATTATCAATATGGGATGATATTTTTTCTAGTTTAGGTAGATTCTAATTTTAATTTAATCAACCCACACAAACAACAATTTCATCATCAATGGGGCATTGTACTGATATGCCTATACTAGATGACAACAACTAATCTTGGTGGTGACAGTATTGTTAAAGAAATCTTAGTTTTTGAAAAGTATGAGGAACATGTTTGTCGTAAACATAGCAGTGTTGTCACTCTGGCTGGTTTTCTGCCAGTTCCCTCCCCCCACAAAAAAAAATTGGTTGATAAAGGTCAAATATGGTCATTATGCTAGTTATTCAAATAATTTTTTACTCCAACAATTGTAAAGTTCCCCTTACATGAACAAAAAATATCAGAAAAAGGTCACAGCTCCCCCCCCCTCATTAGTAAAAAAATGTATCTATTTTTTAATGAAGAAATGAAAAATTGTAGAATAAAAATATACTTGAAAAGATGCAACTGATAGCACCATTTTGCATTTAAGCCCTCATACATGGCAAAAATTATACTTATTTGTAATTTGTAATTTGTAATTTTTGACTAATGAACAAATTTCTCAAAGTATGTATATGAACTTACTTCCAAGATGCAAATGGTAGCATAATTTTGCATATAAGCACCTTCAACTATGCACAAATATCCCCCTCCACTTACACCAGTAACATTTTTGCTCAACCCCCTGAAAAATGTCCCCCCCCCCCCCATTAAACAATCCTAGCTATAACCCTGCTGAAAGACTATCAGCTCAAAAGAGTCAGAGGAAACCATTAACAATGCTGTAGTGAATATATATGTAGGTATATTGGATGTAAAACAAGGGGAGAGTATTAAAATCTCTATAGAAATACATTGGCTTATACCCAGTGGCATCAACATGGCCAGAGGGGAGTAGCAACTGCTCCCAGAAATAATTTACTTTGTCTGGTAAATCATGCCATTCATGGAGTAGTCTACCAGTTGTTGGAAATTCTCATTGGGAGACTGTCTAAGCCATCGGCTAGATTCACATTCACCCGGTTCACAGACAGCTCTAGTAGCACCCCAGAAATGGTCACAGTCGACTGTCTGGCAAATCTTTTTATCCTTTTGACGGGTTCCGCCTCCCAATTGTCGGAAGGAGTCCTTGTCAGGCAGGTCGGTGCAATGATGCATCCAAGCTATTGCATATATTCATTCCGTCCAGTTCATGAAGGATTGAAGCTAGCTAGGGTGAGACAATTACTCCCATCCCACTTTTTTTTAAGTTTTATTTTTACTTATACTTTTTAAATGCCTTGCACAATTTTGCAGATAGTTGACATTAAAAATTATTTTTTGAAAAAGGAGAGGGGGTGACCCCTCCCCCATAAGGGGAGGTAAAGAAATTGATATTGCCATTTGGGAAGTTATGGTGTTGTCAGAGACTTTCTGTTTGGACAATCATAAATGATCCATCTAGGCTATTCGATAGAGAACAGGTCAGGAAGACAATTATCCCATCCCGCATAATCCATTTTATTCTTTAAAAAAAAATGAATTTGTACTTATTCTTTTTAATTGCATAGCACAAATTTGCAGATATATATCATAGACCTTAAACAAATTCTCAAAAGTTGACTTGCCTCAAACACCTCCACCAAAAGGGTTTCAAGGGGAGGAAAAGGTATTGGCAATTTTATTTTGTACGTTATGGCATCACGAAATTTGGGATTTTTGGGCAGGACAATCATACAATTTTTGTCTGGCCGAAATGTCAACATCACCCAGCCATCTGCTCTTAGTAATGCCTCCGAGGGAGATCCCCTCGCAGGCTCCCCTCCCCCCACCACATGCAATTTATAAAATTTTCAATCCTACAGAATCTGCAAAACATTGTGCCTATATATGATCTTATCATCTGCCATAACATCCCATGACAAATTTATCAGCTTTATCCATTTAACACTCAGGTGTCCCTTGATATATATATTTGTGTCAATTCTGACCTCTCACAAAGGAGTCTTTGGTTAATCATGTGAAAACTTTTATTTAAAGGGTGAGCTGAACATTTCAGTCATTGATGATGGCAAACTTTCTGGTTTCCAGACACAGGCAGAAAGAAGTTTAGAGGGAAGTGATGTGCAAAGAGAATCACAGGAAATGAGACAGGTAAACTTACTCCGGTTTATTTTGGGAGTCTTCAAATTTAACCAGTGTTCAAACTAGTTGCAGTAATCTGTCAAGTAAATTATATGCCGAGCCCATAAGACATTGCTAGAAATTCAGGAGAATAACGAAGGCAGAAGACTGCCATTTAACGAGCTACAACTACAGTTTCTACTTGTCATCAACTCTCCCACACACCCCCAATTCCTAATAGTTTTCACCACCACTGAACCTGTGTCAGCCATTCCCCTTCTCTCAATCAGACCTTTCCTGTTATTTTTAGTTTATAGCAAAATGGTTGCACAATACATGGAATTTGAGCATGCCTGGTCAGCACATATATTTGGCAAAGTCCTAATGGAGAAATTGCTAATTCTATGGAGGCTCCTCACATCATGTTGCATGAATATAATTTTCAGACAATACCAGAGATTATACAGTACAGTAGCTTCCCAAACCTGTTGAGAACACACACTGTTCAAACTGATATTTGTGGCATGCCATCTTTAATTTAGATTTATGAAGTCCCTAAAATGACAAATCAGTGAAAGTTAGGTGAGTTTTCCCATTGACATTCCATATATATTTCTTTTTTGCAGACTGTGGGATTGTTTGACATATAATCATATTCATACAATGAATACAATGAGAAAGAATTTCTTTCTAACAGTCTTTGCCCTGAATTTGAATAATATTGAGAAGTATGGTATAATCTTACTTTCCTTCAAAACATAGTGTTGTGTTGAAGACATGATCAAGGTAGCTATGTTCTACTTCTATCTGTATGCAGAAAAAAAAGTTTTCAAATATGCCAACCACAAAACTGCTAATATTGTTACTACACAGGCAGATGATACACAGGATGAAACTACACAGGCAGATGATACACAGGATGAAACTACACAGGCAGAGGCACATCAAGAACCTGGCAATTATGAATTACAACAAAATATTCAAGTGAGTAAAACTTGTATAAATTATACATTTGAAGAGCAATAACATGAGTTTCAATAGCAGTACTTTTTGTGCACGGTGAAAGTAGAAGAAATTTGATACAACAGTATGTCTTTTGTTTTAGCTAATAAGTACTACAATGCCCAAACAGCACAAGAATATATTGTCTTATTCTAACTGCAGTTGCACAAGATTCAAATGAAGATTTAACAATTACTCTGCATACAACCCATTGGCATGAAAGATGTTTTGTGCATCTTTTAATATCAAAATAATATAAGAAAGGTAATCACATTTCAACCATAATAAAAGAAAAAAAAGCTTGAGAGAGAATGCCTCAGATGCTCACAAATACTTTTTAAATCCATTTATGACATTGCAATGAAAGCCATAATATGACAAATTTATATGAAAGAACACCCGTTTTTTCTGTATATCTTGCCAAAGAGTAAATACTGCCGTTTCACTTGAATGCTTTATTTGAGCTCTCTTTAGAAACAACTATTTCCCTAGGTATTAACAAAACTAAGTTTGAGTTATAACTCAAGAAATTTGTTCTCCCAGTATTCATTGGCATGAACAAATTGAGTTTGCTACTACCCCTATATATTTATCCTCAAGTTGTATAACTGCTGGTATGCTTAACCATATTCAATATGACTGTATGGCAAAATGGTTTCTGTATTGGAAGCCTTGTTATACTGTATGTACAGGAAACTTACACTATGAATAAAAGACACTTCAGGAGATTTAGGGAAATGAATCTCATCATGCCGACAAAGACATTTAAGAAAATTTACAAAACTGGCCAACAAACATATTCCCAACCACATTTTAGATATTATATGAACAAAAACCAAAAAGCCAGCAGGCTTAATGATTTATTGCCAATTTTATTGAAATAACATCACATTAACCTTGGAGAAATGATTTCAATCTTTCATCATTGTTGATTATATTGATCAACATGGATCGTGCACTCATGGCTGCGAACCTACATACCAAATACGAAGTTTGACCCAAATGACATCAGACCTACACCAAAGTAGGCATATAGTGTCCATGTAAATCTACCTACCAAATATGTTGTTTGATAAGTTACTTTTGGAATTATCATGTTTATAATGATTTTAAATTTTGACCTCAAAAAAAGAGAAAAAATGTTCTTGTACTCAATGTGTGGTGAACATATACCAAATATGAAGTTTTCCCAATGTGAACTTTTTCAGTTATCATGTTTCCAAACTTTGATCAATTGATTTTTCACCTCCATAAAAACAATAGGATATTTGACCTATTTTGACCTCAAAAGACCTTCACACACAAAAAAAAACTAAGGTCAACCTACATACCAAGTATGTATGTGGTATGACCCAAGTTATGTCTCAAGTAATATTGTCTACATGGGTTTCAAACTTGTATCTGTTGACATCAAATAACACTTGATTGCCATAAAAACCAAAATAATTCTTGTATTCACTAATATGAATATACAAACTAAATATGGAGGTCCAATCTAGCTGAACTTTAGTAGTTGTCATGTTTACAAAGAAAAGTCTTTGAAAAAATCAAGAGGGTGTTTGTACTCACCAGGGTTAACCTACATGCTAAGTGTGAAGTTTGGCCAAGCTGTTCTTTTGGAGTTATTGTATTTACAAGCCAAAGTGTCACTCACTCCCACACACATACATACATAAATACATAATCATGATTGTATCTTTTCTTTGAGCCTTTTGTAAGGAATCAATAAAAATAACTTTTTCTTGAACATCCTGTTAAAACTTCAAGATGAACAAACCCAAAATGAAGATGGTTAAACTTCTATATAAGTAGATGAAACTCGGTTATCCTAATAGTTCACAGTACATTATCTGTGTTTGAGCTAAACATAAATAAATAAAATAATCCAATGCAATGTAACAATGATCTCAGTGGTTAGTCTGTTCACATTCTCATTTGCCTTCCCGCTGCTTGTTATAATAAGTAATGCAAATGATAGCATTGATTTCATGATCATGCTTAATGAAATGATTACCAATGCATTAGGCTCACAGTTGCTATAAATTGTGTTCCTTTGGTACTTCACCTCAAAGTTAATTAGATGGGCTAATAACAAATACCCCTCAATCCAGGAAGTACTTAATTACCAGTACTGCTGTAGACTTGGTCATCATTGGTTGTAAACTTTTTTGTTTGTTTACAAAACTGATTAAGGAACATTTCATAGCTAGCAATCTTTTTAAAGCAGGGTGGGTGCTTCATGTCTTAAATCATGGACAATGCTTAAAAGGTTATTGTACAAACATTACCATCAAGAAGATTCAGACAAGTACAAGTTTAGATATTTTTCTTACAGACATTTCTTAACAACAAAGAGGAAACAGAGCTCAGGGAACTGTGTTTCATGCTGCTACAACGACACCCAAACGAGTGGTTAGATTTATCTCAAACTGCTCATGATCCGCAAGATGCTCATGATCCGCAAGAAGTGTGGTGTAGGTGTGGCAACTGCCGTGAAATGCCAAATGAATTGGAGAGAGTCTGCTGCAGAAGGAGTGTTGGGAGATGCATCACAGTAGATCCTCACTTCACCACACTTATACTGGACAATGAAGCCTTAGATTTAGCTATGGCACAGCGATACGACTTACTAGTACTTGGGGACAGGCCAGACAATAGTAGTTATAGGTATCAGGCATATAAATCATATATTTATTGGAAAGTAGGGAGAACTGGAAGATACAACAGAGTTGTTATTCCTTCCTGTGCTGTATGTAAGATTAGAAATAAATTCCCCTCTGATGATCAACATTACACAGGGTTCAGATTCCATCGACTTTAAATGTATGGATGGATATACATCTAATTACGATAAGATATGTATGACAAACTAAATTTCAAAATAAAGTTTTTTCCTTGTTTATCAAAATAATGTCTTGCTGCAATTTTGTATTTTTCAAAATTTGTACCTCTATACTTAAAAACAAAGTAAATGAATGAAATTCTGTATTTCATCTCACCAATGAACTAATGTTAGATACTGAGACCTAGACCAATGAGTAGCTTTGTAAATTGTTTGTACCAAATAGTTCTTCTGAACTTGAACCTATAAAGACTGAACTAATTTTAGCATTTTACATATTACTGATATTACAAGAAATATGATTTTGTAGTTATGTTGTGTTACCAATCGTTGGAGCATATCTACTTCTGTGCTGGGCTACTAGATCAGCCATGGGTGGTTTTGGCACTGTTGTGACTCTTGGTCTTATGTTTCTTGGGTCTTCAGGAGGAAGGTTCATCATTTGGTTCAAAGGAAGGGGGTTTGATATCCTGGCATCCACAATCTGCTGCAATAGGTTTGGAATGTATTTGTATTCTTTTGCAGCCTTCACAGGTACAGGGTGCCATTGCTTTGTTGCCTTTGAAAATTTGGCTGTGAATCTGAGGAATAAAATGATGTTTTATACAAACTTATGCCAAGTATTCATACACTAGTGCAGCTTAAATGGATCTAAAATTGTGGGACTAGGTTGAATACTTTCATCTTCCACCAAATTTAATTACCAGTTTATTAGCCAAATATCACCAAAAAAAAACAACTAGAGCATCGATGATGCCAAACTCACAATGCCAAAACTTGCCACAAGAAATTTGATGATTTGAAACATACTTTTTCAAGGTCGGAAAATAGAGAGGAAACATTTTGGTATTAGAATATGATGACTAACAAATTGGAAAATCCCATCTGTTTTGATATCT
>WXZC020000606.1:0-11442 GCA_011317855.2 Paelopatides confundens
TTAGAAGGAATGGATATTATTAAAACATTCGGGGTAAGATATGAAAACATTTTATATCTATACTTGCATTTTGCGTTTTTCATTTTTGCCACGTTTACCGATTTCGCCAGTAATTTCGATTTAACATCTGGTATCAAAACATACTTTTAAATGTGAAAATAATAATATGCAAAGATTACATGACAGTTTATCTTTTTGATTCAAATCAGGTAGATAAATGAATTTCGTTTTTGTGATGTAGAACACAACATACAAAGCAAACACTGCTCTATTCTAACGGTCATATGTTACGATTTGAATTGTATTAATTTGTATCTGTAAATCAACGCAAAGAAATGTACCTTAATGTACTTTTATAACTTTATAACAGTTTCTTCACCCTGGATTGACAAGTCAGAAGGTTCTACTGACTAAACAAGGACAAGTTAAATTGTACGATTTCTGTCTTGCTGGTGATGCACCGAAGGTAGCCACTCTAAAGATAGAACAGGTGAATACTAACCTAATTATTACCCCGTTCGTTATATTAAAATTTATTTAAAGTTTGATTTATATATCAGAATATTGATACACTAAATGTGTTATCCCATTCCGAAATACATATCGTCTTCATGTAAATTGTTAGGGTCTTCAAATTATTTCTTAGACATCACACTAGCAATACATTTAATCATAATTACTTTATCATAATTAGTACGTATACAATACACATGGACACCTATTCCTAATAATAACGCCATATAATATCAATCAAGAATTATAAATTCAATTTAGGTTGACACACTTATACTTGTAGTGAAAAATAACAAATCGTACTCAAGACTTGCCTCAATTGAAATATCCATGTCTCAATTTATTTCCACTCTGTGGGATGATGTCAAGTTGCGCATCGAAGAGTACACCGTTCAATACTGTGCATCCCGTGCTCATCGAAAAAAAAACAGGATTTATTCGACATATGTGCGGAGACGTAAAACTATCCGTTCCATCCGCTGACATTGCATTGCAAGAGTATCTAGATCAGCCATACAGGGGCGCCCGTGTTATGGCTCGTGTACAGGCGGTGGGGGTAGAGGAGCGCCTAACGCTGATTTTTTTACCAGACCGTTGGCTCAGCGATTCGCGAAAAGCGTGTCTCTGCTGTTCATGACGCATATACGGGAACATAGTTAGTGACCCCTCGGCATTGTCCACGTGTATATGGATTATTATTTTGATCTCTTTTCACGGGACGATGTCGAGTTGAGCCCGCAAGATGTTTCGTTAAGGGGTATTTAGTAAACAGTTTCCGGTGAAGTCAATGAGTATCTGGATGCAGCGCCCTGTCAAAAAAAAACGGGAAGGCCAATGGTTCATATGGGCTGCTGGGGAATTATACAGTTCATTTTGGCCAATCATTGGGCCATATCTAAGGGAGGTCTTTCAAGATGGGCTGCTAAACCACAGTCAACATATGGGTATGATGACCTTTCTGCCAAAGTCTATGGACCCTATGGATCCGAGTACTAAAACGTCCGAAAACTATGTTGAATGTAGATTACAAGTTTCTGGCCAAGATGTTAGCCATGCCGCATCTTGTTGGTGATCTCCAAACTTGTGCTGTGAAGGGACGGTGTATTCAACACATACTGTTGTTGATGCGTGACAGATTGTTATCATAGACCGCGGTCTGCCATGTGTGTTGGTTTCTCTAGACCAGTATAATGCATTCAATATGGTATACCATGATTTCCTAATGAAAATAGTGGAAAAGTTTGGGCTTAATACACATTTTTGTAGATGAAATGGGGCCCCTTTCCGGGTATTTTACACCGGATTATTTTTAAATAATCCACACAGCCCATTGAAAAATATGTGGACCCGTACTCTTTTGGCAGTCTTCCACGATATCAAAGAACGCAAAATCCAGGTTGACATAAAGCTATATCCTCTTAGGAAGGTCCATTAAAATCCAAAATAGGTGAAATTTGACCACTTTCTTTTACCTTTTGACCTCAAAAAGGCGTCTTTTGGAAAAAAATCTTCACGTCAACAGTGTTTATCCGATAAACTTGCCCATATACCTTTGAAAACACAACGAATTCCTGCTCTCCCGTAGCCTCTATACATATTGAATAGTGGGCGATATTGACGGTGTAAAGGTAAGTTGAAGAGCCTATATACGGAGATGTTTTTTCCTCATTATACTATTATATTATTTTTTGACCATAGAAAAGCTAGGCCCAACATTGAACGCGGTTAGGCTAAGCATGTTGAACATTTTAAATATTAGAAGGCGGCTGGAATTGCATGGGATGGGACGAGATGGGGTGGGGTTGATTTAGGGATATAGAAATGTGACGGGTGGTCTAAAATACTGCCCAAATAAATATTACTTGTGCATTAAAATAAACAAAATGTTCTCATACTAATTGCACGGGATGTCGTTTTTATATAGTGTGTTCCACCACAGGAGTGGTTTATCTTATGTCTCGAATGTAATTAGCAGGATTATAACTAAGTATTATAGACAGATGACATATATATACAAGAATTTCGAAAACGTAATACTCTCATTGGTAAACTTTTTAAATCGAACTGTAGTAACTTCGAACCAATAGCAATATAAAACATAAAACTTCTATGAATTTATAAACACACTTGCTCCAGTAGGCATGAATGTAAAACAAAAACTTAAAAAATCTACTTTTCTTCTTTTGCTTTTTTAAATACCCTCCGAGTTAGATAATTGTTTGTTCTTTAATGGGAGAAAGTTAGATGCAAAATGGTGCTATCATTTGCATCTTTTGAAGTACATTAATGTGCTACAATTTTATTTATTTTTTGGAAACAATTAACATGACAATGGAAATGTGTCATAGGGAGGAGGTGAAAGAAAAGTAGGAATTTTAAGGTCACCTATATACAAAATGGTGCTAAATTGTGTTGTATTGAAAGTTTTATTAATTGTTTGGTGTACTGTATGAGCATTTTATACAAATTGAGTGCTATATACATTCACATCGAGACCAATGTTAATTACCCTGACATTTGGGATTGAAGTCTAGGGTTGGAATTCGAAAGGGATTAAAGAGAAGAACACATTGGTATTGTGAGGTCACCTACGTCCAAAATTGTGTCATATTTTATCTACATTGCTGCATTGACAAATTTACTGTGCAGGAATGCATATACATTTTACAAAAATGGAGTTACATTCAAATGTAAGCGCGAAAATAATAATACAATTCACTAATCATGTACAAATTCAGCTTTTTCAAGAAAGAAAATTTGGAAAATATGGGAATTTCCCTCCCAGCGTCCCTCCCCACATAATCCCACCTGTATTATAAATTTCTGCCATAAGTTCTGCCCTAAAGAACTCATTTCAATGGTCCGGACCCCTTTGGATCCACCCTTGTATCCGCTTTGGTCATATATATGCAAACTAGTGCCATGTTACAGGCTGATTTCGGTCCTTCCTTGTTTTTCTAAGATTCATGAAGGCATTGTTTATAATCGTCTGTGTTTTTTCCTTTGAAAACACAACATGTCCATGCGATTACTCATCTTACTCATACAAGTGTCGTTTGCTTTGATAACAAACGTTTAGTCTGTCCAATCATTATTGACATCTCCAACGCATTCGACATTTTAGATCACATCTTTCTTATTTCTAAGCTCTCTCATTATGGAGTTCGTGACATGCCACTCGCGCGGCTTCAAGATTATTTAAATGGTCGCCATCAATTGGTTTTCATGTAATCAAACTTGTAAAGTCACATAAATATTAGTGTCCCACAAGGTACTTTTGTCGATACTGGCACTATTTTCTTTACGCCCCATACGGATTCAACTCACGCTGGATACTCCAACACACTCAACTTTCCCTGCTTCGATGCTTTCGCGCTAAGCATCAAGCAAGACCGCAGTATGTACCATTTTAAAGTATTCGACATGACTCGGACAGGAGTCCCACAAGGTTCAAATATTGGACCACTTTTCATTATTTACATCACTGATCTTCAACTAGCTCTTCGAAATTGTGTTCACTATGTTAGCTGATGATACAAATATTTCACTTAAGGGAAACGACTTAACTAGGTTAATCAATGCAGTAAATTATGAGACCCACAAATTGATTGCACGGTACACCTAAATGCTAAAAAGTATGTTGCAATTATATATCATCCTCAGCAAAAGTCACTCAATTTAGATAATTTTGGAATTTCTATTCAAAATAGTTTTGTTCACTTTACCAAAAATATATAATTTCTTCGTGCAATTTTGCAAATTTCTTATATTTCTCACATTGATGTGATAAATTTACCAAGGTAATTGGAATACTCCATAAGATAAAATATTACATTATATGTTATGTGGACCTGCTCTGTCAGTTAACTGAAGACCCATGCTTCGTTATTTACCTGAAGATAATGGCCACAGCATTATATAACGGGAACAAGGGGTTTATGACAAAAATTAAACTAAACGGGTGTTTAAAGCTCCACTAGTTGTTACCTCCAAACCCCCGTTTGTCTAATATTACCAATGTTATCTCATACAGCTTTATCATACTATATTTTCATGCTCCCACACGAAAGCCTAACCTGAAACATCCATGGTCGAGCCAAACTTAAACCTAAGTGTATATTACTAACGAACGAATGTTGCTTCAAAACTGATTCACTTCATTGTATTACTTGTTATCAGTGTTATCTGTTTAGTACTCTACAATTAACCTCATAAAATTCCATTAAATGAAGATTCTCTAAAACCAATAAATACTGGTTCTATTAACTGAGACTATAGGATGTTTAATATTCGGGAATCTGTGACGTCACTATATTATTTAGGAACGCAGGATTGAAGAGAAGATATAACATTCTGCTCACTCTCCGAACTTGAAACTTACCATGGGGATTATTCACGGATTCACCGTTGCGATATTTATATTTATAATAACAATGATCTTTCTGTCGTTTTTAATGACTTTTACCAAACAAATAATTTGTGCCATTCATATCCCACTAGATACAAGGACAACATAACTCAGCCATATACACGTATATGTTTAGCATACACTCAGCTCTGGAGCAACGGTGTAAATTATTGGAATATATTAAAAATGGACATAAAATTATCTAAAACTCAGGCAAGTTTTAAGAGGAAATTAAAAGCATATTTCTTCTTCTATTGAACTATCAGTTCTATTTTTACACATACTTTGTCCAAGTGAGATATTATTTACAAAGCACATGATCAAGTCAGTTATGACATTTTTACTATAATGAACACATCTTTGAAAATGATTCTACTTCAACATGTCATATTTGAATCTGCAACGTAATTACACTTCAACGTTAGCTAGTTTGTTGCCACAA
Organism: Paelopatides confundens; assembly: GCA_011317855.2. NCBI lineage: Eukaryota > Metazoa > Echinodermata > Holothuroidea > Aspidochirotida > Synallactidae > Paelopatides > Paelopatides confundens. The sequence goes on from WXZC020000606.1 coordinate 5,364, forward strand.
TATAAGTCTAAAATATTGGGAAAGTCTAGAACATAAAACCCCCAAAATCAACACTTAGCATAGGAAACAACATTCACAGTAGATATACCTAGCCAAACATAATTGGCATATAAGAATCGGGGCTGCAGTTGGTTGTTGTCATTAACTATTGATACTAATTACCAGGTCATTAGACCCATTCAGGCGATATGACCGACTTTCTATTGTTCATACAGAACATGACGCTAGTTACCTGAATGAATTTGGTCGGTCATATCCCAATATGATGTTTGATATTAGTTAAATGAAATGCAGCCAGGTGCTTAATATAGCATAATATATGCACGTGACCTAAACAAAAAATATAACACTGAAGTAGAATATTTCAAAATATTAAAAACAAAATCAGTTGCGAGGAATTATCTTAACCTTAGTGTACAGACAGTTGTAACTCGAGTCGTTGTTTTCTTGTAACTCTACATCACTATGAAGATTCTATCAAAATATAAACAAAATTAACATTTCAAAGTAACTGTGGTAACATAATCCACATGTGTGGTACATCATTGTGATGGTAAATGGATGGTTAGGCAGGTGCTGCTACACGACTTACAATGTATTCGTCTTAAAAAGCCATGTTCAAATAAATATTCAAATTGCACCGATTTTAAATTGGAATACGTCTCCCTATATTAATATTAACTGCATGGTTAGAGCCTATTAAGTACGTTGTTTTGTAACATTGTAAGATGTATGAAGTAAATATGACCATGGTGTCATGCATCCCAGCCATGGGACACGTGAATTCGATAGTAATTGTCCACATTCGAAGACAAATATACATAACATTCCACCAATTGTTTCTCTGTGTACGTTGAAGAAAACGTCCTGGCTAATAATAAATAATACCCGAAAAAACATTTTTAATGCTAGATGTTCTTGAAACAATGAACTTTTCTGATAGTACACTATCTGAACAATTATTTCAGATTTTTGAACATTTCCTAAAACAACACAGCCTTTAAAATGTTACCTGATGTAAATGTGTCATGATTTCGCTTAATTCTTTCCTCAGTCCTTCAAATGATGGTCTTTGAGAATCCATGGTCGCCCATGACGAGAGCATGAGATTGTAACTGATATGAAAGATAATTTAGTCATAATTACTCTGGTTAGTACACGAAACCAACGTCGGTTGTCATGTGGAGACTAATGGCTGTATATTAAACTGTAATCACCGACTCTCTGAAATCATATCATCACTGTTATTTGTATAAAATATTTCACTTTACATTCAGGCAGTTTGGATCTATTTGAAGTTTTGGATCTTTTTTGGTAATGATTTGGGGGCGAGGAATAGCACCCAAACCCATATTTCCATCTTGAATTTGTTTTACTTGCATTGTTTTAATTATCTGTAAGAATTTGCATATTATATGGCACCATTTTGTAGTGAAATTAATATATCTATTTTCCATAAACGGTGTGTTATATGGCACCATTTGTCAAGGGAAGGGGGAGTGATATAAATACCTCCACGAGGCTACATCTCTGAACCCCAATTGCCATGTCAGGTAATTTGTCTTTTAACCACATCCACATCAGTTGCCAATTTTCCTCAATTTTGCTCGTTATATGGTACACTTTTTCGTGTAGGTGACATAATTTGTTTTATTTAGTCACCCCCTAAACCATACCCCATGATACATTTCAGCCCTAATCACGTGTCAGGTATATTATAATTGCACTCGGTGTAAATATATAAAAACTAAACGTGGTTAGAACGCCTGTACAAAATACCGAACACAGTACACATATACCTAATACGGGACCATTATATATATGTGAGCTTAAAATTAAAATTTTCCAAGAGTGGGGGTGGGGGTTGGGCGTCAACCAATCCCATGTGGAAGATATCCGACCCAACTTCTATAGACATTCTACCATTCGTCCTTACGAGAACTAAAGCGAGTGAGGTTTGGCTCCTGTTAAAGCTAATGTTGCACAATATCTACTAACTGAGCGCCACATTAACAATAATATACTCACATTCCTCTTGCATTGGACGATGGCTTGGGGAGTTTATTTGACCCTCTTACGTGTTCTTCAATTTCGTCTCTGCTGCAGTGTTTATAGGGAGTCTCTCCTTCAGTACAACACAATTATACAACAGAGTAATATTATCAAGGTAAAGAAACATATAGATCAGTGTACCCATTTAATTGAGAGTAAGAACCAGTGTTTAAAATATGAACGTGGACCCCACCACATGCCTTTTTGAAATGGACATGAAAACACATACACATCACCGTGGATGGAGGTGGTGTGTGTGTCGGAAATGTCATACCGCTTGTCGGTAAAGTCTCCCAGTTGTCGGAAACAATGTTTTTTCAAAAGAGGAATACAATAAACTATATTAATATAGATGTTTACATCTTATACCCACAATAAACAGAACACGGTATCAACTCAAATATACCCATTTTATTGACCAAATCAGAAGCCATCGTACAAGTATATACATTATAGTAACCATTATGCACATATATGGTGTTCAGATCTTTAAGTAATTGATTAAAATGTCAAATTTTATAAAATAAATACACATTAATAAAACCAAGTATGCCACTACCCTCTCTCGTAATATAATATATGTTTAAAGTATATAACTTCATATGGCCATATATATAATTGTATATCCATATCTGGATTACTTTGTTGAATACAGTTACATATGTTTCATATGGCTATATAATACTTGATAACCATATATGGCATGAATTTATCAATAATATATATGTCTTTATACACCTTTATACTGATATATTGATATGCAGCATATATATAAAGCTATATAAGGTTTGATATGTCATATCAAGAATAAACCAGATATAGTGAACATGCTAAACTGACCATAATAATGACTACCAAGGAAGAAAGCACTATGCTGGAATATAAACATACTAAATGGAGGGTTAACATAGTGGCTGTGTGTGAAACAGCAAAAAAGGGGAACAGGGGACAGTTAAGGTAAATATTTGTACACAGACATATTGCTATGTGCCACTAGATATTGGGCGATCACTTATTATTATTAATCGATGTTGATATTATTTCTTACCGTATGAGAATATTTCCCAGAGAAGCACACCGAATGACCAGATATCAGACTTTTGATAATATTTTCCAGATAGTAAAGTTTCATATGCCAGCCAAGCACTTGGTACACACTCCTAAAATAAAAACATTGAGCTGGATATGTCACTGCACAATATTGTAGGAAGGTAACAAAATAAGTGACCTTCCGACACTATACTGATACTTGACAAAACCCGCCCTCGACGAAATGCACATACTGAATGATGATGTCATAACGTGGTTTCAGCATTACATGATAAATATTACAAAGAATGCATAGCATTAAATAAATGTTACCGTAGAGACATTAGTGTATGGATGAATATGGATTTTTTTTAAACTCCCAGAACTACTAATGTGCTTAATTGAAACTAAAATTGAACGTTGTACAAATGCTCATTAATCTCGACTTCTATTCTTTCCATTACCCAATGTAATTGTATTAACATTACCTTTTGTAAAATAATATGCACTCTTTGTTTGGCATCGTCGTTTGGCCATATGTCATAAACCTTGCACACTCCTTTGTCAGTCAACAAAATCTTCCGGGACGCAAGAGCCGGGTGAGTATACTAAAAACGAGAATGCTTGTGAAAATCTTATTTAATATATTGTTGAGTTGCTGTGGAACAGAATATTCAATACATAAATGTATAACCTATATATAAATGGGGGTAACATGCAGATAACAGATATAATTGAGTTGGACGTTGGATCAATTTATTAACCAAACATATTATAAAGAATACGGCAAAACTTGTAATCTTATAACAATGACAGATAACTCCTTACCTTGTTATTGTTCAAAAATATCATGGCATCGGCGACATTTATTGCAAATCTTACTAACTGGGATGTGGACGCCTGCCCAGAAGTATTCATCAAGTAGTTGTTTAGATTATTTTTACCAACGTACTCATAGTAAATATAACAACGCACTGCGAATGAAAAAAAAAACGTTCCAAAATAAAGCACACAAAAGTACACAACTTAAAAGGAAAATGACGTACACATGTGATGGCCATGATTACACAACATACTCGTGTGTATTATTGTGTTAACCATGAAAGCACGGATATAAATCAATATATGTAGTGTGATTCCCATGCTGTTTGGAATGTGCTTTTTACGTGATGTCCGAAACAGCAACTAAAAAACAAGAACCCACATTCAACGCAACCCATGGGGAAAGCACCGCCGTCTGACCTATCAATACCTGCAAAGCCACACACGGACGCACTACAAAAACGCTCCCGCTCCAACACACCACCTCCCGCGGAACACCATCCCCGAAGGTTTGCTAAAGTCAGCCTCAACTTGAAGTCTCACGCCACCCTTCACGGGCACTAGGGCCTCCCCACGAAAAACAATATTATCTACTACGCCACAAATGTTTCTTTACAAAAACTGAAATTAAAATTAGTAGTATACCAACCAGTGGGGCAAACTGGAGGGTCAACTCCATACAAAACAAAACCCTGACCGACAGACCAGGAACGCTCACCCATGGATTTGTCTGCAAAATGCTAAAACCACTCTCACAGTCTGGATACAAAGGGAAAAAACAACAAAAGTGGGCTGTACTTTCGATACTGCCATAACCAGCTCTCGGGCACACTCCATCACCGGACCACTAATGGTACCGTTTCAATTGGTTACAAGGGCCCATGTGCGATTTTCCAGCCCAAATCGCGGAATATGGCATTACGAAGCCACCAGTGCACGGGACGGAACGCTAGCCCCCGATTGGATGGCGATTATTTTCCAACATATCAGTCAGGACTCTCTCAAGCATGCCTTTCTTAACAAACGCTGGCTGTGGCAAGTCCATAAACAAAACCGCAGTGTTTTCACTAAGGCAAGTACAACATTAGATGGGTTCTGAGTTACTAAATAGGCAAGGTACACCCACCCATCTACGTAAATGTAGGCCACCACAAAAACACGAACAAATACGAACATGGCAATCTATTATCATTCACCGCAATAAACAGTTCCTTCAATAACAGATAACTGAGCACTGTTGGCAGATGCACAACACCCATACAGCTATTGTCGAAATTATGATAAAGTGACGCTCGTTTTGTTCATTTTCTCGTGCCAGCTGGTGCCAATGTAAAATGCATTCAATATGTTAACGACATCACATGTATAGTGTGCTGTCAGATAATCTCTCGACATTCCAGGGGCTTCGTCTTGGTAGCTGGATGTACAAACCCTACCGTTCGAGGCATCGTGATCGCACTGTACTACCAACATGAATGGTATATGGTTCGACTACGGTTCCTCTAGTGACATCGTCACATTGAAGCAAACAGGCCTATATTTTCGAAGGCGGACTTGATACGTTTCATATCCGTTGTCCCCGCTGTCCATACTGGAGAGGGTGACCGTTATTAACCGCTTTATTGCGCCTCTCTTGTGGTACCAAGGTATAATACACGCGATACCCAAACGTGTGCTGATGCGACTTGAGAAGGCAGTGTTTTCATTTTTGTGGTCTGGAAAGATTGAACTGGAAAAGACGTCGGCGGTTTATCATAATTCAGACAATGGGTGTCGTGCATCTGCCAACAACGCTTATGTCTCTGTTGTTGAAACAACCGTTTGTTGCGGTGAAGGATGGCAATTTGCTTTGTTCGTACTTTGTCCGTTTTGGGGGCGGATTACATTTACGCCGTTGGGTACCTTCCCTCTTTATTAATTTAGAACCACACAGTAGTACACCTTCTGAGGTTATAGTTGCCTTAGTGGATATTTGTTTTTCTCTGGCGGTTGTGAAGAAGGTTATGCTTGATATGACCTTCTCTGATATGCCAGTACAGGCCCACCATGCTGTCGGGGTATAACGTTCCGGGCATTCGCATCTACACAGTGCCTATGCCAGGCTCCGTGATTTGGGTTGGAGAGTCGCGCATGCGGCCCTTGTAACCAACTTGAAACGGTAACATTGGCGGATGAC
>WXZC020000607.1:0-11441 GCA_011317855.2 Paelopatides confundens
TAAAGATTTTGACTAAGCCTGTTCACCTGTTCACTGCAAAATCTGTATTTCTCCGTTGTTTTAACAACTTAAAGTAAAAAACTTTTTTTCAGGGGCAGTTTTTCTCCCCTCACTCTTTGACGGCTAGCGCCTCCATTCCACCTCCCCTCTCATTGGTCATCTAGATTTGTTTCTCCAAAATATATCAAAATGAATACTAAAAAAAAAAGGTATTACAAAATATATGAAAGATAGCACCATTTTTTATCTGAGCCCCCCCCCCCCCCCACACACATGTGTCAAGTGAGGGAACTATCTTCTTAGACGACCCCTCTCCAAGAACCAACTTCGAATAATATTTGCCGCCCTAACAATACATAATGTACACACATGGGATCCTTTATTTATGATCATACTGTACGTTTAACCTTTTAGTGTAAATGACATTTTGAACATAGTATAAATACATAATAAGTGACGGATTGTTTTATTAAACGTTATTCCTTCGACTTACTCAGACTTCTCATGAATATTCATATTCAATCACGAGTATCCTTGGCATTGACATTGAATTGTTCAATACCCGTAGCTTTGTGCAAATGTGTGTAGATATCCATCTTGGTGGAATAGTGTGTTCATGTAAGAGGGTTTCGATACAAGATGGTGCCATGATTTGCATAATTTGTTTTAAAGATATTTAAATATTATTATATAATTAAATTGCTGACACGAAATGGCGATGTTGTATCCCTTGTTGGAATGACCATTACTTGAGACTATCGGTTACATACTGAGTGCATATAAAATGTATGCTACACCGTTGTTTTTTAACAGACCACAGTGTTACCGAAAAAACATGATATGTTGCAACTTGATGTCACTTATATAGAGGTTTCTTATAGTAATCAATACGAATATTTCAGATACAAATCTAGATAGATATTATATGGATACGGTGGAATATATTAGAATTGCACTCATACAACATATATTTTTTGGCGGCTAAGCTGCCACATATACATGTGGGAAAGCAGTAGTGGCTTGTAACTTACACTTCACGTTGGTTGGTATTAAACATCCATATACCCAACTGTCCCCACTCTGATACTTTAACGCTGAGCACCCAGCAGTATAGCAGTAGGTCACGTTTTAAAGTCTTGGAAATGACCATACCATCGTTTTAAAACGTAATAACTACTACTGTTTCGGTTGCAAATATTGAAATAAATATTTTATTTTATTAGTTATGTAATTTAAATATTTTTATATTTTAGACGGTGTCGCATTACGCTGTACACGTACATAGATGCATACGGAGTGTGATTGTGATGATGTCCGGAAACTCCATATATGGACTTTTTTATGGACAGAAATGTTTGGTTGTCGAACTGTAATTCCCCTATTTCTCTGCCTTAATATGCTCCAAAATAATATATTGTGCACTGTAATCCATTAGTGATATTTCTATGACAAAACTACTACAATTAAATGAACTTAGAGCAGGATAAGTTGGCAATTTCCAGAGAGTGTATCACTGACAACAAACCACATGTGGTGACGTCAACACACAACGTACAAACAAAGTAAAAGGGTGATTTTTTCAATCAAAATCCACTCAACCAATCAGGACATAATTTATATAGATGGAAAGATAAAGGGTAATTCTGACTGACATGAGATGTGAGGATGTTTCACTATGTTCCGTTATGAATATACCGTCATACAGTGTGGGTCTAATTAACATTATGTCAGATTGACGCTGAGTGATTTTGTTGTCGGATGTGACGGAATTGTTGGCGGAAGCTATTTATTGTCGGCATAAAGCGGCTCAGCCATTGGTCGATTATATGCCGAGATTTAAAATTGAATATGTATGCGGACATTAATTCGAATTAATGCCGGCATATATTCGCATTAATGACCACATAATATCATTACGTGCTGACCTGTAACAATTCATTATGATTGGTTACGAGTAGGCCTATATGGGGGCATTACAGCGAATTAATGTTGACATATATTCGAATTGATGCTGGCATATATTCGCATTAATGCTATATTAATTAACCATTTGTGTTTGTCCTCTGTGCACGTCGAGGCCTTGAACGGCTGACACTTTTAAAATAAAAACTTCGTTAGCATAGTTGATAGCACACGTGATACTAATCAAGGTAACCATACATAAACTAACATGTGTCTTAGTATGCAACCTTACATATATGAATGTAGAGTACATGCATGATATGACACATCATGCCCATTACATGAAATTACAATCTTCCTGCATCACATGTAGTGTCCACAGTTACTCCATTGAGTAAAGAAACGAACTTGATGAGATGTGAAATAGTCCTCTCATGAGAAATGTGTGAAGTCATGAAAATCACTCATGCATATTAACACAATTATCGCATTGTACAAATTAACATGTAAATTAAGAAAGAATGATAATGAATGAAGTTTCCTTTGATTTTCAGAAAAAAACGGAACAAAAAATAATGCAGAGTTGGGGATTGAACCAGAAAGCTTCATTACATGTGCATTGCATGTCCATTGTCCTAACTGACTGTATGGCCTGGTGGGTTTAGAGCATGCGCCTTACAGTCGGGAGGTTGGGATTTCGATTCATGGCCGAGTCACTGTCAATACTTAAACATGGGACCTACTGCTTGGTGCTCAGCGTTAAAGTATCATAGTGCGACGAGTGGGGGTCTGGGTGTAACTCCCAAATAACCCTTCTTATGGTGTTTACACAGTATTGATCCAGATCCACTATATCCAACTGAGCTAAATAAGACTCATATGCAAATAAGTATGTGGTATGTGTTACCTCAAAATACATCGTAATTTTCAAGCAGTTTTTTTCAAGAAGTACAGATAACGTGTTTCCTTTAAATATTGTAAAATATTGAATTTCGGCAACAAATTACATACATTTCAGTGCCATGAAATCTACATGGCCGTATATAAAGTTACGTTAGGGTTACTCTGACTAACACGACACACTTTCAGAAACAATGAACAGATGCCCGGCGAAAAATAAATTAGGCAGCTTTATAGACGAGACATGTGTTCTTTACAATTACATTGAAATAATATTACCACTCCCACATCATAAAAGTTATAGTTATAGTTACAATTGTCATAGGAGATTATACAATGAGAACAACTATATGAATCAACTCTGAAGTCACCCAATGGTTGCCACAAATAAGCGGTTAGAGTAATCGTTTCGCAATATACTGTATACGATATACATATCAATTCGAAAAAAACATTAATTCGAAAACAAAGAGAAAACAAAAGTCATAAAAACGTAGAATATTCACTCAATTTGTACCCAATCATTGGTAGTAAACCACGTTCTGATGTCCATTACATTGTAAAACACGGACCTAAATTATAACCATGGAAAATGGATCTCGAGAAAAACGTGACGAAATAATCAGGTCACGTGATTTTGCGAAAAATATACTTTTCAATCTTCCATAAATAGTAAAAAGAAGCGCTCGAAATGAATACATGTATGTGGGTCTTTTTTAGGGGGCGCTGGTTTTATGTGGCTAGTGACAGTGGCGTGAGCAGGATTTCATAGCGGGGGTCTACATTCTACCGCCCGATTGATTTAGTTGCTTTAATGCAAAATGATGCTACTTTTGTCACGGATGTAAATTTATATCCACAGTCAGGGGTGTCATTAAAGTCAGACAACTGGGATGGGGAGGGTGGGGGATAGGCTGACATGTTTACATTATTTCACGAGAGAGAACAACATTTCTAAATTAACACCATGATTTCCAAAATAACGATGCCATCTCCTTTGGACAAACCTGCGGAGAAGGGTCATTTCATCTCCGGAAATGCGGGGGTGGGGGAACTATATATATTTGTATCTGTAGCTGTGGCTAAAACGGATACTGGGTTTGGAATTGTAAGGTCACCTATCTGCAAAATGGGTGCCGTGCAGTATATACTGTAAAATACGAATTTATACCAGACAATTAAAGAGAATAAGTTTTTTAAAAATTTGTAAAGAGGAGGAGTGTAAGGAAAGCGGAACACGCCATCCCTTTTGAGAAAAAAATGGAATTTTAAGTCGTTATCTACAACATAATGTCATATCCTAAATAACATACAACATAGTGCCTACGGTATATAACATACAACATAGTGCCATATCATATATAACATAAAACACATTGTCATATCCTATATAACATACAACATAGGGCCATAGCCTATATAACATACAACATGGTGTAATAGCATACATAACATACAACATGGTACAATAGCCTATATAACATACAACATAGTGCCAAAACATATGTAACATTCAACATAGCGTCATAGCCTATATAACATACATCATATTGCCATAACCTATATAACATACAATATAGTGTCATATCCTATATAACATATACCATATCGCTATTGCTTATATAATATACAACATAGTGCCATATCCTATATCAAATAAAACATAATGGCATAGCCTATATAACATACCACATAGTGTCATAGCATATATAACATACATCATAGTATCATAGCTATACTATACAATGTAGTGTCATAACTTATATAACATACATCATAGTACAATATCCTATATAACATACAACATAGCGCAATAGCATATATAACATAAAACATATTGTCACAATCTATATAGCATACAACATAGTATCACAGCCTACATACATACAACATAGTGCACCTATATAACATACAACATAGTGCCATAGCCTGTATAACTTACAACATAGTGCCATAGCCTGTATAACATACACAATCGTGTCATATCCTGTATAACATACAACGTAGTGCTATATCATATAATAATAATACTTGGATTCTTGTATATCGCTCTATTAGAGAATACAATATATTCAGATTGTATACAAATCTATTCAGAGCGCTTGTGGATAGTTATATGCTCTTACAGAAAGTGGTATGAGAGTACGTCCGTTAGGCGACAAACTCATATGCACATAACCCATCGATAACTCAAACCTATATGGGGGTGTTTTTACATCCAGGCACCAACTGGCCCCACTCCGACACTTAAACGCTGAGCACCCAGCAGTACGGCAGTAGGTCACTTTTTAAAGTTTTGCTAATGACTCGGCCAGGAATCGAACCCGGAACCTCAGAATAGTGCCATAGCCTATATAACATACAACATAGCGCCATGACATATATAACATACAACATGGTGTCATATCATATATAACATACGACATAGTGACATATAATATATAACATATAATATATAACATAACACATATTGTCATAGCATATATAACATACAACATAGTGACAGAGCCTGTATAACATACAACATAGTGCAATAGCATATATAATATATAACATAGTGCAATATAATATATAACATACGACATAGTGCTATATACTATATAACATACACCATAGTCCCTCAGCATATATAACATACATCATAATTATAGTTATAGTTAGAATTATTTTACGACGATAAGCTGCCACACATACACATGGGAAGCCCGAGTGGCTTGTAACTTGCACATCACGTCGGGTGGTATTTTACATCCCGATACCCAACTGACACCACTCTGATACGCTAACGCGCGCTGAGCACTCGGCAGTACAGCAGTATGTCCTTTTTTAAAGTCTTGACAATGTCTCGGCCAGGAATCGAACTCCCAACCTCCCGGTATAACACGACTGGGAGAATTTACACGACAAACTGTGTAATTTCCAAACACCCTACCCCCCCCCCCCCATTGTGACCATCCTTTCCGCAGTATTTTCCTTCAAATTATAGGTTTGTAATAATTTTGGGGCTAAGTCTTATCACCGATTCAGGTCAAGTCTGAATTTCTCTGTTGTTGACCTTCATCGCCGAATTTCGCAGAACAAATTCCCAGATTGAATGAAATTCCTCGTTTGCGCACGCCACCGGGATAGACTTATATAAATATACGAGATAGCAGTATTGTTTGTAGGGCGGGTGGGCGTGCGGATATGACCTTCATTTGGGTTTCCTTTGGACCGCCCCTTGTAACTTCCCAGCGCCCACAGTGAGGGCGTCATAGACCACTTTGAGAACCACTGAGATAAACTTGTCAGCATCATATTAGTATATACGGAATACTAGAACTAATGGCGACAATATAATATCCCTATGAGGAATCCACGAGCCTGTACGTCTTCAAAGAAAAGAGTGGGCATTAGTCCAGTTACCATGGAAATGGTGTCACATATTACATATATGTACCATTTGAGTCTACCCACAACATCAAGATTTCAAGTATATCTAACTGACTTTTGTGCAAATTAAGAAAACGTCCATCATTTCATTTGTATATTCGCTTGTAGCATATGACATCATCAGTTCGTCACTTGTTCATAATTCTAAAAACAACAAATAACAGATTTATACAGTTTATATCAAGTTATGGTACATTGTGTCGCCTTTAACTTTGTTTTTATTTAAATAATTATTACACCTTGCACAAATGAAGCAAATTGTCAGTAAGAGTATTTATGTTTATAATGTTAGGCGTGTGACGTCATAGCTATCAAGAAAGGCATTAACTCTACTTTTGAAGTCCTCGATATAAATGCCTTATTCCAGAAACCTGGTGCAAATTTGATAAATAATGCTTAAAGTCTCAAAGTGTCAAAAAATAGAAAATAATGTTAGCTTGTAAAAATTATGATTCTTAGTTTACAGGCAGTTAACAAGGAGCACATTCTCTGTTTATTTTATAGATCTATGTCAGACTGATGGCGTCCTCTGATCTTATCAAAGATATTGAAGAAAATTTCTTCCTGTGTTCTATTTGCTTGGATCAATTCAAAGAACCCAAACTGCTACCATGTCTTCATCGATACTGTAGTGATTGCTTGAAAACAGTCATCCAAGCCAGTCATGATGGCTCAATAAGATGTCCAATTTGTAAACAGGATAGCATCATACCAAAAAATGGGGTTGACGATTTCAAAACTGATTTCCACATGAAGAGTATGCTTGAGTTCATACAATTAAAGAAATCAATTGAAAATAAAGATTTAAAGAAATGTGTTAGCTGTTCAAAGAATACACAAGTTTCCGCTTACTGCTTTAAGTGTAGAGAATTTTTATGTGATCAATGTTACGAGGTTCACGTAAACAATAAAATGTTTACTGATCACCAGTCACACACCCTGAAATTGGATAATATTGAGGCAAATAACCTAACGCTAGAGAAATTATCAACGTTAACCGAGGATCCCAGGTGCCATACACATGTGAAAAAAGAAGCGCATTTATGTTGTAGGACTTGTAGAAATGTACCCGTTTGTGTAGCGTGTACCTACAGTAATCACAGATGGCATGACATACATGACGTAACTGAACTGGCAAAGAGAGAAAGAGAATTGCTCAAACCGAAACTTGCTGAATTAAATATACACAAATGTAGACTATACGAGGTACCAAAGAAGATTAAAACTACGATACAAAAGCTAAATGAAAATGTCACAAAAAAGACAGAAATATTGACAAATCAGCACAAACAACAAGCACTCAAGATTAAAGATAAACTTACCGAACGTAATATTATACGAGCAAACGGTTTTACGGACCTAGAAAACAGAAGAAAACATGAAAACAATGAAAACACTTTGAATTTTGAAGAAGAATTGAGCCAATTGCGAACGAAATATGATGAAATAGTGAAAACAACTAAACGAAAATATGAGGACGAATCTGAAAAGTTTAAAGAGGATTGCGACGAAATTGATGGCGAACTCTTTAGAAACTTCGGAAGCTTAGATGCCAATTTAAAGAACTTGAAGACAGTCAAAGAGTTACTTACAAAGCAAAATAAAGATGAACTAAAAGAAATATCAGATTATTGTGAACAGATTATTAAACGACATGAGAACTTCACAGCAACGACTTCATCTATTCTTGCTTCTGAAGACGAGTGGACAGACGCTCAGTGTATCCCTGATATTAGAGCAGCATGTGAATCTCTGATAGAAGAAATGAAAAAGGAAATTCCACAGTTAGATTCTCTGTCTGATTTTATTATCTGTGATATAACAAAAGTTATTGATTTTGACGTCACGATTACTGAACATGAAGAGTGTGTTGTTTATATTGAGCGATTCAAAGCTAAAGGTTGGAGGATCAATAATATAACACACATCAATGATGGTAGCATCGCCATCACTGGTAGGGTATCAGATGAGTACTCACACATCACTGCCGTCAACCGGAAAGGAGAAATACAACGACAGGATCAGATAAAGAGAGAAAAGAAATATCATCTACCTCCATATCGTTACTGTTGTTCTTTATCAGAGTCCAAAGTTATAACAGTTTGTGTTCCTGATGAAATTGGAATTTACGATGTTCGTGATGGTTCATACAAGACGAAGAACATCGCTGACGTCGTGTACAGTTGGTCAGCAGATCGGAGGGTGATGAGTGTAGCTACTGATCCTGTAAATAATCACATCATTGTTGGTACTAACAGTACAAATGTGTATGCATTTGATGACGAGCTGAATTACAGTCATACCATCAAACTACCTGGTGTAATCCGTGCATCATGTGACATCACTTTGCATGTAGGTAGTCTCCTGATCTGTGACTATAATGGTAATGGAGCATATTCAGTCACCATGGAGGGAACACTGACTAAGCTGTTTTATGAATTTACCAAACCAGATCTTGATGGATGTGACTGGAGTCCTCTCAGTGTGTGTACAGACAACACCGGGTTCATATACATGTTATGGAGGACACTCATCTCACGTCAGTGGAAATGTATCGTGGTACAGTACAGTCAAGATGGCCGACAGTTATTGACATCAATAAGAGTAGATTGTTACTCGCTTCATGTGACCACATTAGAAGCAGATGAATCAGAAAAACTGATAATAGCAGCATCGAACGGAAAGATGTACACGTACAGCCTAGTAGTGATGAAGCGTAAGAGCACATTTCAACGTAAATGATATTATAGTATTCAAAATCTTTACAGTTGTTCGTCTAGCATGATAGTATTATTGTTTCCATTATAATAATGCTTTCTTTGTTTCTGTAGAATTATCAAAATTCACCTCATTCAAAATATATGGTATACTTGTTAGAATTAATAGAGGTACATCTCTTTTGGTAGCTGATGAATATATGGAGATTACAGTAACATTAACTAAAGCAAACTATTTCTTCACACTAAGCCCCCAAAACTTGTTGTATGTATATTGAAATTGTTATGAATATTGCACTTGAATGCAGAAGACAGTAATATGAACTTAGCTACATAGAGTTAGTCACTCATGACACTTGTTTGTATACACAGTATGAGAGAAGTGATGTTTAATATTATAATGACTTACTTAATATTGTGAAGACTGATCTGATCTGTTTATGAATTTACTTCACCGAGAAACAAACATGTCCTTCATTGGTACTGAAACCACTCGCGTTATCCTATAGGTCACTTATCGTACACCTTTTTACAAAAAGTAGCAGAATATTTTTATCAATTTGTATATTTCTATACAAAAATTGTTTCCGTGGTTCCATGATAAATTGTTATTATAATTACGGCATATTATAACAGGGTTATATGTGAAATATACTTCCCCTATATATGCCAAACTAACACTTGATATTGTATTAGTTAAATGTAACTCACGAAGTTCATTTAAGTGGTATAGTTCTGTTTACATTTAATAAGTAGTCAGATATGTTATCAACTTGAATTTTTCGCTATAATATATATTCATTAATAAGTCATGTAAGAAATGATGTTAATTTTCAGTGGCAGAGCTGTGCCCGCTCTCCGAAGGGAGGGTCTCTCCTAAGAAACGTGTCAGTCACCATTGCAATGTAACACCATGCCTTGGATTTTGAGCCCAATTCTCATCTACTTTATAATCGTTTTTTATTATATGGGTGGGGTAAGAAAAAAGTGTTTAATTTTTTGTTTAACATTTTGAAGTCCCAAGCCCTGTTTTCGTGACTATCAATGGGTGGGCGGACGATGACAAACAAGAGGGGTGTGGTTGACCTAATGATTGATAGTTATTCATTACAAGAAATAAAAATACGAACTACTTAATAATATTGACTATTGTATAACACATATAATTTCCATGACTGTATGTAATTTACATGCTTCGTTGAATTTTGCGCCGTCCATGACATTTATTTTCTCTTTTATTATTTTATGACAATGGTGCCGTATAGTCTGATAATCTCTATATATAGTGTACTGTTTATGGGATCAGTATTGACAATGGTGCCGCATAGTTCGATATTTTATATATAGTATACTGTTTTATGGAATTTAATAGTGCCGTATAGTTTGATATTTTCTATATAGTATACTGTTTTATATGGTCAGTATTGACAAAGGTGTGGTATAGTTTGGTATTCTCTATATGATATAATACCGGTATACTGTTTTATGTGGTTAGTATTGACAATGGTCCGTATATATTGGTATTCTATATCACCGTACGGGGCTCCTGTTTAATAAAGTCCAATACAAGCTGACATATGGTCCAGAATCTCATGTACAATAAAACCAAGATTATCGAAGATACACTCTATATGTATGTATGCATGCTTCGTATAAACTGCTTCCGTCGTTCGGGCGCTTCAGCAAATTAGGGCATCGGCCTAACCGGAGAGAATGAGGCCAAGAATATGTAGTTTTTTTCTGAAATTTAGGAGGTAATGCAATATGAACTTTGACTGCCGGGTCGAACTTGATGGTTGTTGAGGGCTTTTTCACCCAGATCCCAGCTGGTTCCACTTTGATACTTTAGCGCTGAGCATCTAGCAGTATAGCAGTAGGTCCCTTTTAAGTATTGGTAATGACTCGCCCAGGAGTCGAACTCCAAACCTACCGGATGCGAAGTGATGCTCTAACCAGTATGTCACAACAGTCGGTAATAGACATACTCAAAGAATAACGACTTTACATAAAAATAAGTCACCAATCTCCATAATTGTTCACTCCACCAATAATTAATTGGTTTAACGAGTTCACTATATTTCAGGTTTTCATTACACCCCACCATGCCATGTTTTGTCAGTACGGTAAATGACTCACACAGTGTGCATTATGTTCGTATTTTTTTCTTCTAATGCTATATATGAAACATACCACTTCCATTATTATGTAAGTTTTGGAGCGGGAAATCATTTATTCCGTTTTGAAACCTTTTGTTAGTTTATAGGCAAAACTGTTCTTTATTGTTACCATCTACTCTAGATTCCTGAAGAAAATCATTGACCACTTATAGTTTATCTCACAAGCTCACAGTGAATAATAATCTAATGAAATGACTCTCTCTCCATGAAGACACGTCCTATTGGATAGATACGCCTATCTGCCTATAAACTAGCAATAAGGATTTCATTTAATCATCAAAAAGGTTTCAAAACGGAATAAAGGATTTCCCGC
>WXZC020000608.1:0-11440 GCA_011317855.2 Paelopatides confundens
TCAGTGAACTAGCTACAATTGATCGAGTTCAACTGGTGTAACTGCGTATAGCTAACGAGTCTCAGGCACTTATGGTGAATTGATTGAAATATAACTGATACATAACGTAAGAGATATAACACTGCTTCTGTAACTTCAAGGAGGCTAAAAATAGAAAACCATAAAAACAAAAAGTCAATCCAAACGGACAAAACAAGCCTAAAAAGACTTCCGCACGACCAAACGTCATCCGAATGAAAAAACCGGCCCATAGCGGTTTGAGGAAAGAATGATGATGCTGCCTGTTGGCAAGGTTACATAGTCAACAAAAACAATCCCGTGATTTAAGAAAAAACAGTAATTAATCCAGAGAAGACTGTTTGAAAGTCGAAGAGCGAGGAGCACATCGTTTGGTTAAACTGGAAAGTTGAACGGTTTACCAGTAGAGTTTCGCCAACAACCCCCAGAGAAGCGGAGTCTTACCCCTTCCGTGTAGAGATCCGCAACAGACTTGGACCACTTCCTTTTCTCTGTGAGATCGGCTTGGGTAAGGTCGTCTAAAATATAAAAATCTTTGCCATCCAATGCTTGTCGAGCATTTTTCAGTGTGGTCACTTTATCTGGGTAAAATGAAAGCTTAACGAGAATATGCCTACTTCTTCCTGCTACTACCTTGCCAATACGGTGGGCCCTCTCAATCTTACAATTTGGGACACCAATTGATAAACTATATAATTAACAATGAGTAAAATGTCTGTAAATTGCGATTGAAACGGTATTCACTGGGAAATGTGATCAATACATTTTTATATAACTTCTTTGAATTGTCTTGTTTATAAACAGAAATGTTGCCCTCGTTTTAGCCATTATACAAAATAACGTGTGTAATATCGAAAACTGGTGTGGAAAGTGGTATTTAATACTGTTACATCAGAGCTTGTTTTTTTTATTATACCCATACTACTGAGGGAAATATACTATTTGAGTTAATAACTTTGGTAATCAATTATATTATGTTAATAAGACATGTTTCACCAGGATTATATTAGACAACAAATTTTCCCTTAAATAACATATCAACAACATATTGGCTATTTCTTGGGGGAAGGCTGTTTGTACTCGTCTAACCACAATCACTTTACAAGCTGACTAGTGAGCTTATTAATACAAATACACAATAATCACATTAATCCCATTTTAGTGTACGGCAGCCCAATCCTTTTTTCCAACAAATCAATGTTATAACAATATAGAGGATCTATTATATCGCTTATCGCATTCCTGGTTAAATTGGTAATACTCATATAAGTAATACCTCTCGGTATATTCCCTCCTTCCCAGCAAACTTCTAAACAATACTCCACTTCATATTCCTTCATTTGTTAACCTAAAATTGAACCATTTGGTCAATCTGGGAACGAGTGTTCTGGCTCCATATGGAGAAGGGCAGATATTGTCTAAATTATTTTTTCTAGTTAAAACACGTCATGTTTGAAAATCGCTTATATAAATTATTCCAACTTCTGAAATGAACGTTTCTTTTCGATGGGCGTCATTGCATTTGTATAAAACAACTAACAAATAAAATGAGCAGCAAATCGCTCTAACTCGACGCACCACCAAATCTCCCAGTCAGTAGCATGAACAACAACAGCGATTTCTTTTGAAAATTGGGGGTTGGGGACATAAGTGAAAATGCGCGAAGCCTGAACATTTTTCGCGCGCTCGTGCACTCACAATCTGTTCGTATCTCATGCACATATCCTCTCTTAAAATACATACCAAGTTATGTCATACCCAAGGACGTCACCATAGGGGAGAGGTTGGGAATTAACACCCCAATAATTATCTATTTTTTCATCTGTTAACAATGTCTAGTCCAATTCTTATCGATTTTGCTGAATATGTCATCTCTACGTGAGACAAGAGAGAGTAACAGGTTATCAGCGTGCGAAAAAATTTCACCCATCACCTGTTTCCGTGGATATATGTCCAGGAGGTGGGGGGATTTTGTTGTGGAGGTGGGGGGGGGGGCGGTTAAATCGGCTTAGACTATGGTAAGTATTGTTGTTCTATAGGCCTGAATTTCCCGCCAACTCCATAACTTCTAAAATGACAATGACAATTCCTTTCATACACATCAGCGCATAGAGGCGGTATTTGGTTTCCGTAAGAACCCTTCCCCTTTTGAAAACAAAATTAAATATTACCAGTAATATATATTTTATATGACACCTTTTCTTGGGGGGAAGGGCGGTCACCACAACAAAATGGGGTGGCTCTAACATGCATTTGCATTTGAAAACGGGTCTCGTTTCGTGTTCTTGACCCCGGATTTTCGGAAAAATCCAATACCGCTCATTGACCAAATATTTGAATCCTGTACTGTTTGATAGTGTTTCAAGATATCAAAGCAGGTCTATCTGAATTGTAAAAGTTATACCCTCTTCGGGAGGGTCATTTTTTCAGACAAAATAGTTCAAATTTGGGGCGCTAAACCTGATTTGGCAACCCCTGAAAAAACAGTCACTACGCCACTTGGGAAGGGTAGATATTTCTCATATGTCTTAAGAGCACACCATCTAGAGGACGTGATACCCGTGGTCTAACGGTGTGCGATCATCCAGCCATCGCAGTGTGTATTTTGCTCCTTTCCTATGGGGTTCCCGCTGGTGCTGCAGTCTTTATGCCACCTATGATTCATAAAGTTGCATCATCTTTGACATATGGTTTCGAATGTACTGATTATTGTTACTTAATTATATTTGCACATCCATCATGTATTATTTCCATTGTCATAACAGACATCGTTTTTACATTTCCCCTCAACAAAACGTATTATTATATTATTTCATTTGTAATTACTGTATATTATCAAAACCCCGATGGATGTTGAACAGGAATATCCTTTAGATTCTATGGTGCAGCATAAGTGGGATGAGATTTGCAATTCCATAGATTACCTACACTTGTTACTAAACCACGAACTTGTCTACCACAAGTGGTCTACTGTTAGGTGTTTACTAAATGTCCATGAAGTATCCTAATATTATAAATTTCATGGTAATTGTTATAAAGTGGATGTATTTGTGGAATTTAATTCGCAAACAATAACACAACTAGCTTTGAAACATTTCGTAATATTCGTATGTCATAATTTTTTAGAATATAAGGTCAATTGATCCAAATGTGATCAATTGCACATTACATAAAATAAATGTATCATAATATTAATTGTTTACGACCTAACAAAGGAAAACCAGGCTTTACTAAAATCTGCCAACGACCACCCCCTTGTTAAAACGGCTTGGACATGGGATGGTAAAGTGATTGCCATTGTCACCAAAGATGGCCGGGATATCAAGCTGAGGATAACCAGCCACCAGCAGTTGACTGTGCTTCGCTGAGCGTTTTTCTTACTATTATGGACACTTTCGCAATTAACTGCTGATCAGTTTTCTTTAGTCTTGTTATCCTAACAGGTATATTTCCCCTTTTGTATTTTTATATTATTTTTTTTTCTTCAATGTTAAATGGTATTGATAGTGATGAAAATTATACACTACATAATCTACCTTTCAATCATATTGAAAATGAAAATGAATTTATTGATATTACCTCTTCACTTAATGTCCCAAAAAATGCTCATAATAACATACAAATGCAAATAGACGTTGACAATAACATTGAATCTTGCGAATATTATGATATTGACACATTTAACCGTAAAACAGTGCTTCACAATGGCTTCTCTATGTTCCATCAAAACTCCCGTAGTCTTTATACAAATGCTGACGAAATTACTACATATTTGTCTCTGCTGAATACGGAATTTTCTGTAATAGGCTTTACTGAGACATGGTCTCGCGGTAATATTGCATCTCTACTTAATTTCCAAAACTACTCAATTATTGAATCGTATAGGCACGATAAACGAGGGGGAGGTGTTTGCTTGCTTGTAAATAAAGATTTTACTTTTGTGAAGCGCTCGGATATATCATTCTTTAACGAATTACGTCGGGGAGTTGTAATTGGAAGGAGATGGTCACTCAAGAGTTTCCTGGTCAAACATAATGTACTCAAAGCTCTCTTAATCCCCCATCTTCCCCGCTCATGTTTTTTAATCCCCATCTTCCCCGCACTGGTTTATTAAGACGATTACATGATTGTTTTGGAATTTTTATCAGTTGAACATTTTAAGACGTCACCCAGGGAACTAGTTTTCACACCGGACGATATTACGGCAATAGGAGTAATGATGCTTTGAGATACAACTTGTAGCTGTCAACGGTTTAAGCCTTCAGATTTGTGAATTGAGTTATTGGGATTTCATTGTTTAAAAAAAAAAACGTTTTCACCGTAGCTGCATTACAGTGATGTTGCACACGGTGCCTTCACCTGTCTCATAATTTGAGAAAGTGGTCAGATTTTAAGGTGACGCTCTTGTCTGTCGGGAACAGCTAAATCCCGGTAGCAGAAATGGGAGTGGATTTGTACACGCCTTCCTCGTTATTCTACGAACACTCTTCGAAAACAGAAGGCTTGATATAAGCCGAGTGTTCATCCATCACACGGATAGAGTTTTAAATGAGAAACTGTATGGCTTCCTGAGATGCTTTATAATGAAAATGCAGATACGTAGAAAGAGTATGAAAAGATCACTCTATACAGTAAGCAACATAAATTTTAATTTAAAAAATGAAAAGAGAGGATGAGTGGAAAATAACAGTTTGTTCTCTGTCTAGTAATAATCTAGTTGTAAAATCACTATGTTGTATAATACTCTTTGAATTGCCATGACAACATCTTTTCACAAAAATATATATAATATTCCATAAACTTTTTCAATATGAGATTTTGTGTGCATAAGTGCTTGGTTTATAATGAAAATGCAGATACGTAGAAACCATATGAGAAGATCACCCCATATAGCAAGCAACATCAATTTTAATTAAAAAAATGAAAATAAGGGACGCTGTAAAGCGTGAGAGCAAAATCCGATCTAGCTTCGTCATCAGAACCAAACTAAACAGCACCGGCTTCCGGTAAAAATAAACCTATGTAAAATGTTTGTCCAATATTGGACCGAATTGTACAAGTAAAGAGCCTTATTCCCTTCACACAAGTCACGATTAAAGTCAAGTTTGAGAATTTATAAAAATTGTGCATGTTTCAACGGCAGAATTGTAACGTCAGATAGTGCCTCATATATAACTTAACTATAAATGTAAATTTAAATTGGGTCTTCTTATAAGATATTTTAGCAGTCGCAAAATATAAATAAGTATGGATACACCTACTGGGTTTCGTTCGAGCATATCATTTCACCAGTATTATACCGATATTACGCTAATCAGTTGAATCTACCGATAGAAAAAGCTATACACGTTTCCGTAAAATCTGTGAATTTCCGAGAAGTTATTTTGGGCACAATTTCTCAAAATAAGAAACATATCGTAGTATATATTATCAGGCAAAGTACCTGGTGGATAAACAATTCGAGCGTCGTACAACTTCACAACTTTACCGATCGACTGAAAATGCTAAGTCAAGTATTAAAGTGATTTTGACAAAACCTTGCCTCCCTTCAAGCATACGCTAAGTCAACTAAATCGCATTGAGGTATATTGAATTTCCAAGTATACAATAAACCAGGCAGAATTACTGCCGGCAATAGATTGACTTCAAATAAGATCATTTGGTAGTAAGTATTTCCGATCTGCCGATATATATACCCCCCCCCCCAGACACACATACATTTAATTTTACCTTGCTATTTTCATTATTTTTGAAGAATATCAGATACATTATTGCCATGAAAACATCATTTCGTACAGAAAACAATAGTGCAGACAGACAAATAAAAGTAATATGATAATTTACATACTGCAAGCAAAATAAACTTTAATAACAAAATGAAAGGAAAAGGTAAATGGAAAATAAAGATTTTTTCTTAGTCCTGCTAATAATAATCTGGTTTATAATAAACTTCCAAATGGATTTATTGTAAGTATTTGATAATATGGATACCGTAAAGAAAGTGTTGTCAATCGTAGACATATATTGTAACTAAATATTACAATATTGAAAACTTCGACCTTCAGTATTTACTGCAACAGTGTAGAATAAAGGTTAGAACAACCAATGATAGTGTAAACATTATTGTTCTGAACAAAAAACTGTTGGCGTATTTTTAATCCAAGAGAAAGTGACTTCGTACAAACCCTTTTGATGATACTGATCATCTTGATAGGGGAATATGAAACTTCATAAATCCTGTAAAAGAAATAACACTTTGTGTTATAGCCTAATGATATTTTTTCATCATGAACATGAGAAACTCTTCATTTCATGTTTTATATACAGTAGATTTAAAGTAAGTTCACAAACTAGTCAGTTTTCATATGGGAAAGGGAGGGTAGTTCGGATTGTTTCTGTCAATGGCCTGAATCAATTCCGAGAAAACGGTCATCGGATTTCAAGAATTTTTGAGGGCACGATTCAGGAAATCGGATTTAGTGAAAATTATGTGAAACCACCATTGATGCAACAAGTGTACGTGGTAATCAGAGATGTGATTACTGTAAGACGTATAATGACGATTATATCGTCATAATACTAATAACGCTGTTTTGTACGGGTACTGTAAGTGTATTCTGATGTTGAGGACTCATGGAACTCCGAAGTCCCTGGGGTACTGTTAACGCCATCGTTTGGCGATATTGGTAAGGATTTTACAACTTGAGGCTACGATGTGTCGATCATGGGCAAAGTTCATGGTGTCGCGAAAATAAAGTAGAATCATGCATACGTAGGAGTCACGGTATACTTTTTTGTTTGTATTTTAAGCACGGGACAGGAAAGAAAAATCACTTGAAGAAACCTAATTTTATTTGCACCTTTATTTGTTTCTTAAACATCTGTTTCGACATAATACATGAGTGTAATGCAACTTTAACGTTAATATACCCATGCTGCTTCCAGTTCTGTCAATTATACTATCATTCATTTATATATTTACTGACCTGATTTGCCAAATTAATATATCACTATATATTGGAAGAGTATATGGAAGGCAGTTTCTTTCATGATATGTGTCTATACCATCGAGTCGAAATGTTGATTTGAAAAAGCTAAGATAAAACTTGTTAAATACTCACTAATACATGTTGAAGACTAATTGACGTGTACATAGTTGTTGTAGTCGAATTGACAAACTATATAATTAACGAGTTAAATGTATGTAATTGCGATTTAAATGGTAATCACTGTGAAATGTGATCAATGAATGTTTATAGAACTTCTTCGAATGGTGTAGTCTATAAACAGAAATGTCACCCTTACTTCAGCCATTATACCAAACAACGTGTGTAATATCGAAAACTGGTGTGGAAAGTGGTAATTAATACTGTTACATTGGAGCTCGTTTTTTATTATACCCATACTACTGAGTTAAATATACTATTTCAGTTAATAACTTTGGCAATACAATGTATTATGTTTCACCAGGGTTATATTAGACATTTGTTTACATTAGAAAACTGGTCCATTTTCGTGTTCTTGACCGCGGATTTTCGGAAAAATTATGTACCGCCCGTAATGTTTGGCAGTCTTTCACAATATCAAAGTGTAAAGTTATATCTTCTTAGGATGGGTCATTTTCAGACGAAATAGGTGATAGTTGACACTTGTGGGCGGTGGGGCGCCAAATCTGTTTGGGCCACCCCATGACAAAACTATTATTATGCCACTGTGGACATCTCCCATATACATTAAGAGCCCAAAAACTAGAGGACAAGAAACCCCACCGTCTTACGGTCTACTATCATCCAGGCATCTCAGTATGTATTTTGCTAATTTCTTGTCGGGTTTCTGATGGTGATATAGTGAATACGTGTTAATATTTCAAGTACTCGATTTTATTCCTGAAGTGGCATCATGTTTGCCATATGGTTTCGAATGTAATGATTGTTGTTACTCAGTTTTGTTTGCCCATCCATTATGTGTTATTTACATTACCATAACACACACACATATATTATATCTCCCTCCACAAAACGTATTACTATACCATTTAATTTATATTTACTGTGTAACATGTGTAACAATCGAGCGAGTGTATAATTTGAATTATCCGCTGTAAACGAACCAGAAAATTCTTCCGGTATTTTAGTAAATTTAGTTATTATAATTTGATATTTATCGTATGTACTTTACTGTTTATTGTGAATCTCGATGTAGAAATAAATAAATAAGGTTTAATACACTTTGTTAAATTACTGGCATTTCTGTTGGTGCTTGAATTACACAATATCTCAAAACTTCCATTCATATGACCTATACGTAACAGTTTTTTGTGTAAGTCCTCATAGAAATGTACAGGTTTTCAGACAGTGTAAATGCCTAATAGACACATATATGCCATATATTGACAAATGACAAGATTGATAATATAAGTTATTAAATATATTCCAAGTGAGTAATACAATTTAATGTATAGAAACATTTGCTGTTTGTGGTTTATTAATTATGTTTGTATTATAATTATATGGATTACAGGACTATTCAGCCGTTATTTGGACGGCAAGATACAACATTGGCTTGAAAATTTCAAACGGTCGACCATGCTTTTTCACTTTTTTAGATCAATTGGACATTATACTGTAAGAAACAATGGATTACAACGTCTTATTGAAGATTTGTTTGTAGAATTAATCATCATAAGAAGCTGTGTAACTTTAAAAAGACAACAGTCACCCATGTTGGTGAATGATAAAGTGTTTGATATATTGTAGTCTCATATATCTTTTGATGGTTACCCATTACTCTCCGCTCAAACAATGTTTGGGTAAATGGTTAAGCATCTAAAGATCAAGTGTTAACCGTGTTGCCCAGAGTCCAATATATGAGGCTATTATAGTATATTAATAAGTTGACAACATATGACAAATACTTCGCTCAATCATGCTCATATTTGGAACAGGAACAAAATAGAATCGTGTATATGACGTCACTAAAGTCGAATACGACGACGCTGCAATTTAGTGTTGTATATATAATTGAAACCATACAATACAGAACACTACACATGGCTGCATGAAATACTTGTTGTTAGCTAACTAACATCAGTATAAATGGTGTACATCTGTTTTTTTAAGCATTGTATATAAATATATTAAAAACATACTTTATTTTAAGTAATTTACTAGTTATTAGCAATTGTTCTTTAACGTGTTTACTTTACTGTGTATTGTGAATTTCGATGTTGATTTATAAATATATATACTTATACTGGAAATAAATTAACACAGTAACAGACGATTTATTATATTCCTGGACTTTCTGTTTGTGGTTTCATAATGGTATGGGACAAACCCTGCTCCCCGTATCAATATATACTCTAAACATATGTTGCAACATCATTTAATAAGTGGTATAGCGGCGGTCCAAAGCAGGCGCGTGATATAATATAGTGAGTGTCCAATGAATTTTGTCGATGATTGTAGATTCCTCTTCCCCACCACATTTTTTCCAGACCACATAATTGTAATTCACCAATCCGTCGATATATCCATATATTGTATTCTTGAGAATCATATTAACATCCCAAAGATTGCAAAGGCATCGAAGTTCATGTGGATCACACGATTGGCTGGAGCTGTCTCCTTCGCCATACGTTTAAAACTTCCAATATATTTGAGAAAACAATTCCTGTGATATCCACAGAGAAAGTAGGTTCTTGATCGCTTCGGAAGTAAAGTAAACACAAATGAAAAACAAAAATAAAAGAACCAATTCAAACCAGTCAGGTCTTCGGAAGCACTGGTTGGTCTCAACTTTCACGGAAGGGGATTTTACCCCTTCTCAATAGACACGTTTTATTCAAATAATGACTCAAGGATAAACAAAAGATACTCATTAAGGCTATCATCATATCAGCTATATTGAAGAATAGATGTTAATCATATATAAGAAAATAGTTGCAAATATAATCCGCAATTGTTGTTCTGATATATCCGCGTTGGTTTTCTGGAGTGAGGGAATGTCTTGTACATCAGCATGCCACTCATTTCCGAATCGTAACACACGGCATGCAGTAATATATATATATATATACCCTGGAGCGTGCATGTAACAGACCGGGGACCACACCTAATTCGCCAATGTAACTCACTCTGGAAACCACACAGTTTATTTAAGCATGCATAGCCATACAGTTATTTGTAACAGGAAGGTCTTGATTGTCAATGCTGATGTTTTGTGAAACACATAGTGGATCGGTCCAAGGGAAGAAGAGGACACATATTTCCGTCCACAGTCTTACGAATATGCCACCTTATAGCTCCCCAGTGGGAATGCATTACACCAGTTCAACCTGTAATTTCTCCTGGCGCTTTTCATAAGTCAACTCAAAGGGGCGTTCCTCGTATGCGCCACATGCTTAATGGCAACTATTGATTGTTCAACTAATGTAAGAAAAGTTTCCTAATTGATTGCACCACATATTCAGCCATGGTCATTACTATGGAGATCAACACAGTCGAACCTCGTCGTCAACTGCCCGGTGACTGAAGCTATGAAGGGAAACATGTTAAACCACATACTAACACAGCTAATATTTGATATTTGAGCCTTTCAGAGAATTTTTGTCTTCAAATATTAGAAAGTTCCAAAATGGTCACATACTACTAAACTTTTACACTTCCTACTGTTATCATCAAAGCATTTTTTCTTCACTGAAATATTTTCCTGTCTAATTTGAACATTTACCAATGTCTGGTGATATTCTTGAGGTTTAGAACCTTCATGAAAGTAATGTTTGAAACGTCTAGCAATTTATAGCAGACTATAGTTTGGGAGCAATACTGATGACATTTAAGTATGGTTATGTTGATTATGTTATTAGGGTATACTAGGGTGTCCGATCTTACTTAGGATGACGTCATCAAGGGGGGCCAATTTTACCGATGTAATGGCAGAGTATAATTGCCCTCTGCAATACTGTCATCAGAGAACATAATATATCATATAGTAAACCTACTAGAAACATATCTTACTCCTGTATGGGAAAACGTTTTGATTGAAGTACACATAAATGATAACTTACTTCACCGTAGTGGATGCATTACTTAAATGAATACCATTTTATGAATATAATCAATACTCTTCTCTCTACCCTTCATATTTACCTACATACTCATCTAACCAAGTCTGTTATCAAGAAAATAATATTGTAGAGGGGTCGCTGAATCAATACATGTTGATATTAAAACTTGAATTAAAAACTTTCTTATATATCGAGACTCAAACCTGCTTTTATGTTTGTTTTGAGAGTTGAAACGCTACGAGACGTAGCCTATGTATGTGTAATAACCGTATACTAATTAATATATATATATATATATATATATATGCATTTTTTGATTAGTATATATATATATATATATATATATATATATAT
>WXZC020000609.1:0-11426 GCA_011317855.2 Paelopatides confundens
CGTGTAATGAAGAAGTTAAAATATTATGCTTTTATCTTAGTTTTGATTATTATTATCCAGTTTGCTAGTAATCATGTTAAAGGGGCATTAGGAGTCCGATTATACAACCTGATTACAAATTTTAAAATGCTCTCTTTCAGCACGGGCCAGGTACTTTTCAATCACATTTTCAGAATGACGTATTTCTTTCCACAAAATTTTTGAATCCCTCGCAAAGAATTAGGCCAACGAAAATAAAAACGATAACAAAATATTGTCAACAGGTTTGTTTACAAACAGTTACCTTTTGTTTAAAAAAGACGTTAGTGAACTAGCAATCTCATGAATATTAACCAATGAGAGTTCAAAACAGGAATTGATGCATGCATTTGTGCAACATTTTTAAATCTTTCAATCCAACAGTAATGTTTCTAAACAAATCTGTGGACCACGTTTTGTTGTTTACTTTTTCATTGCCCTTCTTCTTCGTGAGGGTCCCAAATTTTTTGGAGAAAAATACTTCATTGTAAAAAATGTGATTGGAAACTATCTATCGATGCCTCAAAGCAACGGTTTGGAATTGTATAATTCATATCGGTATAAGTGAATAACTATAATTAAACTCCCCATGCCCCTTTAAAGTGGCTGCTTGAGCCTGCAGCATAACATCTTGTGCCGTCAATTACAATTATTGAAGAGGAAGTCTGTTGTGTTAATGTCACATCAGCAGACATCAACACTTAGCCTAGGTCTACCACAGTTTCATAGTAGCTGTACCTAGACTAGCCTACTTTGCATATAAGAATCTGAGCTGAATTAATTTGCATTAAATAGCACGTTACCCCTTTTTGGATGAGAACTACTTCATAGGATCTGTACACTAGTTACTAAAGTGAATCTGATGGCAAGATGAATATGATTATGTAATATGTGTAATGAAACTCAGCTACCTACTTTAAAGTACCTCTGACATATTGATGTCATAGATAAATAATAATATTGTTGATATAATCATACAATAATGTATTTAAGTTGTGGTACACCCATGCTATAATCGTACTATAATGTATTTAAGTTGTGGTACACCCATGATATAATCATACTATAATGTATTTATGTTGTGGTACACCCATGATATAATCATACTATAATGTATTTAAGTTGTGGTACACCCATGCTATAATCATACTATAATGTATTTAAGTTGTGGTACACCCATGCTATAATCATACTGTAATGTATATGAAGTTGTGGTACACCCATGCTATAATCATACTATAATGTATTTGAAGTTATTTTACACCCATGCTATACTGCTTATTCTTGTCATGTTTATACACAAACAGAAAGTGACTTTCAAGCACAGATTGAAAAGATCCGCCAAGAAGGAGGTAAGAACTGGCTCAATAGACTCAACGAACTACAGGCAGCTGCTAGGAAACCTGTCAGGGAAGAAACCAAGCAGCCACCCGCCAAATCTAGGGTTTACCAGCCGGAGACGAAGACCAGCACTGAAGTTGTGAGGGGGTGAGTTTTAAATGGGTTAATAATGATCACTTTTGACATCTTCACAAAAAAATAACAGGACTCAGAAATGAGCCCTCTTATCTTCTGGAAGGTGGATGTTTCTTCTTTCTTTCTTTTTCACCCTGTATTTCTTCTATGGAAACTTAACCTTATTACCAGTCTCCCTATTAACTCAGTAGTTCATTTATGAAAATTTAACACAGATAATTGATGTCTTATTCTTAGTCACCTTATAATTTGGTAGTGCAACTTTTACATTTTGACCAATATTAATGTAGTTGGAGAATATGCATATGAATGCTACCTAAGTAACACAAATTTTTGAATTTTTTTGTCAAGTTCTTCTTCTTCTTTAACGTTTTTACGTCCATTTTTGTAGTTAATATTTGGACTATTAACATGTAGCCATTTAGTATTCATAACACCTCCAATATTTCAGGTGATTGGTTTAAGATTCATACTGGGACTTCACCTTTGTAAAAATTAATGAGTTTTCAGTTTCTTTTGATTCCTTGCGGAAGATTCAAGAAATATGCGATTATGATTGAATCTGTTGATATGTGCATCTTTTTTGGCTTCACAAAAGACATTTGAGGGTCATATAGTAGTTCAAAGTTTTAAAACTATGTAAACTTGATAACTCAAAAAGTATAGCTTGGCTAGTATGTAGGTTCTTCACCTTAGTGAGTACAAGAACCATCTTTTTTTTGTAGAGGTCAAAGGTCATTTCAGGCCATAATCTAAAAACTACAAAATTTCAACTTGTTGAAACTTTACAATTGGTATGTAGGTTCACCTTTGTGAGTGAGTCCAAGAACCCTATTGGTTAAGGTGAAAGGTCATCAAAGTCTGAAAACCGGAAGAAAAAAAAACAACAGCTTGTTGAAACATCATATAAAGTACATCCCTCTTGGTCAGTACAATAACTGTATGCTTGGTGGAGATTGAATGTTATTTGAGGTCAATAGAGATAATAGTCTGAAAACCTTGTAAACATATATAACATAATAAGTACAGCTTGTTCAAACTTCATACTTGGTATGTAGGTCCACATTAGTGAGTACAAGAACCTTTTTTGGTGGAGGTCAAAAGCCTTACCGTCTTGTAAACCGTAGAACTCAACAAATAAAGCTTTCAATTGGTCAAATCTCATATTTGATATGTAGGTCTACAGTCAGCACCAGAATGTTGTTGCTCAATTTAATTAACAATGGTGAAAGTTTTAAATGATTTGTCCAACTTTTAATGTTCTTATATCTAATTGGCAAGGAATCACTAAACCTATTGGCTGTCTGGTCAATTGCTTCTCATACATCCCATTTAAAAATTCCATTGACGAGCCATTAAAAGTGCCGTTATCTGACATATACATAGAAGTCATGAAATCTGACTGGCGTTTATATTGATAGTCTTCAACTCGACAGGAAAGTGCCAACCCCCCATCTTTGGTTTCTTTTTCTTCTCATTTTTGCAGGAAAACAGCTCCTGTAAAGCTAGTATCTTTTCTCCCTCCATGCAGGTCGAGTTTAGGGGACGTTCAGTCCTCTGCCAAAGCAGCTGCCGACACAGATTCCACGACCAGTAATAAAACCTCCGAACCCGTCCTTAAGGTAGCACAGATCAGTGTCAGAGCCTTAGCGCATTGTCTTTTTGATGAATTAGCTCGCCACAAGGCTCATGGAATCCACACCGTTGCAGACTTATTCAACAATTTAAGTATATTCTTCAAAGGACCTGTTTTATGCACATACGGTACCAGACACAGATTGACCAACCAGCCACACCCTGACGTAAAAGGTTCCACCATCATGGAAATCCTCACCTCTATGGAAATGGCACAACAGAAGGAATTCATGGCCATTTTAAAGGGACTGGCAGATGGCAGTGCAAAGTTGTACAATCCTATTCACCCTAGCCAACATGAAGCAAGTCAGGTTTATGAATATGTCCAAAACTTTGTAAATAAAGAGATGTTGAAGGCCATCCAGTATGAACCTGTGGAGGTCGTACACGAGAGGAAAAGTGGCAAAAAGAAAGAGGCATCCATTGCTTCAAGAGAGGAAGAGGGTGTTCCCCCGGAGGTCACTAAACGAAAAACTGATTCAGACAAAAGTGTCCAGACCCTTCCCACACCACATACAAAACCACTACCAGACTACAGTACTCAAGAATTGGAATATATTTCAAGGTGTAATTCCTCAAAGATAGTAATGATTCCAGAGGCCATGAAGTTCATCAGGACGATGACACCACTAGAACTGGTCAATTTTTTTCACGGAAGCGTGGCTCAGATTTCGTTAGAACCAGAGCGACTTCTCCACATGCTCTGGACGACTGTGATTACATTCGCCGATCCCAACAATCCTAACACTGCCATGGTCATGCTCAGTTGCAAAGCCATCTACTTTGTTTCTCAAGAAAATATGAAATTCTTTTCGGAAAACGTGAAGGGAAAGACCCACAGGCGAATCAGGAGTGACTTCGGAGTAAGCAGCAACACTTTGACTTTCAAAAGTGGACAGGTAGACAGGGATCACCAGAGTGGCGTTTTGCATACCACTGACACCAGTGGACTCAACTATGTTCAATGCCAGCATAAAATAGATTTTTGTGATATAAGGGAAGTCTTTGTGGGGTTGTTGAGCCAAAAACTAAGAATCACTGGCTCAACTCCTGATACCACTGTTACTTTGCTGACTCAAAACTTTCAACTCACCAAAGAATTTGAAGAGAAGCTGATGAAAGCCTTACCAAATGGAGAAGGGAAAGAGCCCCAGTCTCCAGAGTCTGAGGGTGGGGACATATATAATCAGGCCCCAGGGTTTGGGGATCAGACAGGGTCATCTGAGTATGTCCACCCCAGTAATGTTACATTCTATTATCAAAATGAAGAGACGATCGAAGATCTCCGACACGTTCTTTCAGAGAGTATATCGGGCATCACTCCTGATCTCACAGAGAGTAGTTTGTCGTTCTACAGAATCTGTTACAAGACGTATGTGGGCGAGCTTACCAGAGGAGCAGAGAACTTGTTGGTGGAACAGTCTAAGGAGGAGATGTGTTCTTTGTTCATCATTAATCAACACATTGCTCTATGCAACGAGGATCACGTCAGCTATCCTCTTCCAAACTTCATTCGATCTCTTCCAGAGAGCATTCATTATCATCCGGTGGATAACCATCATATCGGGAATCTGAAGAGAATTGTCTTGAGTGACTTTACATCCAAGGATATCACTCTAATATTTGAGGTTCTTGATGTGGATGTGGATATATCAAAGGACCATTTCAGTTCTAACGATGGCGAAGCAGCGAAACATCACATCCCATCAGATGTAGCATGGACCGTGCTCTTACCATCACACGAGGACAGGGAAAGGGTGGTAAAGATGCTCAGTACTCAGTGGAAAGAGATACATAATGGACAGTTGTCTATTCAAGTCAGTGCTTAGGATACCATTCCTTGACTGAGAAACACCATCAAGTTATCTGTGGAAGGGAGTGCATCTGATAACACCCTACTGGATATTGAACAGTTAGCTGTGGAAGTGAGTGCATAGACTACCCTCCTGGTCATGTGAAACAACATGAACAGAATTATCTATTGAAGTGAATGCATACAATACCATAACAACACTGTGATTATATTGAACAGTAATATCTGTGGAAGTAAGTGTATGGATTAACAGCCCTACACTGTGTAGCAACATGAACAGTTATCTATTGAAGGGAGTGCATCTGATAACCTCACCATACTGGATATTGAACAGTTAGCTGTGGAAGTGAGTGCAGAGACTACCCTCCCGGCCCTGTGAAACAACATGAACAGTTATCTATTGAAGGGAGTGCATCCAATACCATCACAACACTGTGAATATATTGAACAGTAATATCTGTGGAAGTAAGTGTATGGAATAACAGCCGTACACTGTGTAGCAACATGTCACACATATGGAACAGTGATATCTGTGGAAGTGAATGCATTGAATGACTTCTGCACTGTGCAACAACATGAACAGTGATCCATTGAAGGGAGTGCATCCAATACCCTCACTATACTGTGAATATATTGAATGTTTATTAGCTCACACCAGTAAAGTTGGTGAGCTTATACCATTGACTGACGTTTATCCATGATCTGTCTGTTCAAAGTTTACAAAGTGTTTATTCTCCTACAATGTTTCATGGATTTTGATGAAACTTGGACATAATGATCATTGGATGGTGGGCCATTGGGTGTATTCAGGAATTTTTTTTTGGGGGTCATTTGTTGTCATTGTTAAAAATACACAAAATTCACCAAAATTGCTCAGAAAGTTGTTGAGTAGTATTTAGTATTGAGTATTGAGGGTTGTTTCAAGAATTTGAGGTCAAAGGTTATCTAAGGCTCATTTAGAGCTATTGATTTAAAATGTGGAAATATGCTTCTCCCAAAGGAATGAATGGATATTCATGCAAGTTGCACATAATAATAGTAGTGGATGATATAGGGTGTTAAGGAAGATGAGGTCATAGGTCATTTAGGTGTCATTTGGCACATTGTTTGAAAATATAAAACATTCTTCTCCTAGCTCTGATCTGCACACACATACATTAATATATGCCAAAGTCTGTGGTAGTGAGTTCACTGTGAAATAGGATGAATAGTTATTTATTGAAGGGAGCGTGCATCAGATACCCTCACCATACCGTGAATATATTGAACAGTTATCGGTGGAAGTGAGTACATGAAATAGCTTCTCTGCACTGTTTGTGGGGAGTAAGTGCATAATATTTGCTCAATACATGATGAATATATATCTATCTCCTGTAGAAAGTGATGGACAGTCATGAAGCATAGTTCGCCTCTATCGAAACTGGTCCCTGTTTGTTGACACTGTGGTTTTATTTATCACCATATCAACTCTCCACAGGGATTAACACATTAAATATGATCAGCTCAATGAACTGTGTGCTACCCAATGTTAACTCTTGTACAAACAATCTTTAATGTTGGATTGCTTTACTAGAGTACCGATAACGATTATTTCTACCACCTGTGCATGTCAATCAATCAGCTGTTTAACAAGTTTGTTTACAGTGTTTTGGACAAACTACGTTGGAGTGCGATTAAGCTTGCAAAATGCGCTGGCCGGGAGGTCGGGTTGCATATTTTAATTACCGCACTTTTTGGAAGAAAAGTGCAGACTCAGGTACCGCATTTCACAGAGGAAGGCTGCACCTAATGTATCTCTTCAAGTGAGTGCAACGGATACTGTATACTCATCTCATCCTTGAAATGTAACAGGAGTTATATATAAAATGAGTCAGTGCATAGCCTGCAGTTGATAACTCAAGTTCACCTTACTATCAAATGTTAGACTTTTTTTTCCCATGTGAGGGCAATATAATAACAAGCTTTGCTTCTCACAGTTTATCTTCTCATTCAAGTGAGTGCATAATATTTCTTACTTGCCTGTGAAGTTGGAAACAGGAATAATGTGAAAACATAAGACAGCATCATGTACACATCATGATTGACAGTTATCTATTTAGTGTTAATGAGATCGTCAGATCAACATATAGGTGGTCTGCTCAGTTTTTGGTCCTTATAAGATAATATGATCAGTACTAAATAGAGGGAGACATGTAATTAAGCATTACAGTAGTGTCTTTGAGGTACGGGGTCTTTCGCTCATGAAGATATGAAGCCAAAAATATTACAGTTGACATTAAAGAAGATTGTACTCAATGTCATGTAATACATAAAAAATATTACTACTTATCAATAATATTCTATAGTTTTAAAGGAAGTGATAAAGATATATTCCCCATGGCTATTTGTAAAATGTAGCAAATTTGGTTCCTTAGCGCAGGAACCACTAAAAAGTATTATGACAGATGGGCTGGATGTGAAGATCAGATTCTTTTTTTATTTTTTATTTCTGGGCAAAAGTTTGATTTCCTTCCTGCAATTAGCAGAATCATCACTCTCAATAAATAGGCTGACATATTTATCAGCTGATGCTGACTAGTTCTAAGGAAGTACTGTGAAGTACTATGAAGTACTGTGAAGTACTATGAAGTACTGTGAAGTACTATGAAGTACTGTGAAGTACTATGAAGTACTGTGAAGTAATAAGTACTAATTATATGATGCACATATAAATAAAATAACATAAATATTTAGTTTAGTATGAGATTTTTGGCACTTCAATTAAGGGTCATTTACTGAGGTTTAATCATGTCACCCAGTATTAAGTCAGCATTGTTATTTTACTTAATTGCCCATCTTCCTAAATTTTTGGGGGGAGGGTGTGGGGGTTCATCAGGGGATTTTAAGGATTGATGACTGGGTGGTGGGGTGAAAAGCTGGCAGAAAAGTCCCACATTTGACTAATAAGATGTCAATTCCTTTCTGATAAAACTGGGCAGAGGGGGGATTTTGTCTCTGGAAGAGAAGGGGGAAGACTATAACTTTGAAGTGAATTTTGTTTTATTATCTGTATGCACGACTAAAATAGTTTATGGGGAAGAACTGTAAGGTGGGGCAAATGGTGTCGCCCTCCCCTTTTGAGAAAGAAAATGGAATTTTAAGGTCACCTATCTTCAAAATGGTTCCAATATAACAACAAAATTGTGCGTGGCAGACAATAAAATAAAATGAGGAAAAATTGAACTTATGAAAAAAGTATGATTTGCCCGACAGCAAATCATTTCTGACAGGTACTACACCCCACACTCCTCCCTACATGGTGATTCCCCTGTCTATAATCTTCCCCTGCATGCATTGTCCTTCTTTAATATAAAACTTACATTATTGTACAGAGAATTACTGTCTCTAATAGCAGCTGGCTGTGTTTAGTACGGTACAATACAAATACTCTTGAACAGACACTATGGTGTGTGTTTGCACATTAATGTAACCACAGATAAGAAAGTCTATCACTTTAAAGCAGCTGGCTGCATTTGCAACATACCTTCTCCTCTCGCCATCGAAAACACTTAAAGAGAAAATACATTGTTTGTTCATGCATTAATATCACTAACACTACTACAGTATATCTGGTGGTAACTGGAATATGTTGGTTTCTGTAATGAAACACAGCCTCTCTGCTTTAAAAAAGTAATTATAGGTCAAATAAATGCAGAAATGTAATAAAACACACCATGCCAAGGTGTTGTAAGTTATAAATATATTAAATAGTATGGCACCTGATAGATGGTTATAAATACCAGTTACAAATGAAAAACTATTTTATATAAATATTTCTACATCTTTTCTTCAGTCTGTATTATGTACCTTCATACTATGCAACTTGGGTCTTGGATTGGTGCATAAGTATTGTCCACTGTCATTTAATATGTGAAATGGGTAATAAATTTCTGGAGAATAATTAAATATAAAATATTAATTTGTGTAATTTTTTTTTTCTCCATTTACCGTATTCTGCAATGGGTTGTCATTGGATGTATGTGGGTTGGGGGAAGGGGACAGGTGGAGCAATACAGATGTTTCACCTCCGTTACCATAAACCTCATTCAGCATCGAATCACTACTGTGCAAATATAGCAACGTTAACTACGTACACATTTGCTATTGATCTCAAGTGATTTTGATGGGACTACCATTAACTCAGTGATTTTAATAGACCACCATTAACTCAAATAGACCACCATTTACTGTGACTTTGATAGACCACAATTGACTCAAGTGGTTTTGATAAACCACCATTAACTCAAGTGATTTTGATATACCACCATTAACTCAAATGACCACCATTTACTTAAGTGATTTTGATAGACCACCATAACTCAGTGATTTTAATATACCACCATTAACTCAAATAGACCACCATTTACTGTGACTTTGATAGACCACCATTGACTCAAGTGATTTTGATAGACCACCATTAACTTGTGATTTTGATAGACCATTTACTTAAGTGATTTTGATAGACCATTAACTCAGTGATTTTAATATACCACCATTAACTCAAATATTGAACGAGCCGTTTCCCCGCAGTATATACCTTTCGGATAATCTCCGCATGTTGTGCACATTATCGTGTCGTTGGCGGGTAACGTCTCCCAGTTATCAGAAACTAAAGTCTCTTCGGGCAGGTCGGGTCGATGATCAATCTGTTAACGGTTTGATTTAGTTTCGTCCGAGACTGGATTACAAGGGCGCGGCAGGCGTGAAACAATTCCACTAACCCCCTCCAATACCCCTCCCTCCATTATATATACCGATTTCGAACATTGACTACACGCCGTCTACGTAAACCTCATGATGAGTGAAAACAATATCAATCTAAACTAGTTCCCTAAAGCATGGCGAATTACCCAGAGTAGTGACGGCTGTAGGAAATTGTTTGGGATGATTGACCCCTTTAAACCCCTCAAATAACACCATTGTTATGTACAGGGAGGGCAACAATTTATTACAACAACAAAAAACGTAGAACATAAATGATATGCAAATGATAACACCATTTTTCATCTATATAAGCTTTTTGCATGATACAAAAATTTATCAATTTTAGACCCCCTCCCTACCACGGACATCTACAAAATGTGCGCCCTCCTATCAAGTGATCAACAAATCCCTAACCTTATTTCAATGTAATTATCATTGCCCAATCCATGTATGTTTAAAATCAATTATATCAAATTTTGCATATTTTATGGCACCATTTTCAATTTCGGTGACCTCACAATTCCAAAATGACATGCTTTTAGCAACGAACAGTTAGATCCGGTTTTTCACACTTTCTGGGGGAGAAAATATAGCCCTTTCTCCCTGTGGACAAATTGTGCACCCCCCCCCCCCCACCCCCACCCCCCTCCGAACACACATTTTGTATCCGCCCCAGCTCCACGTATTTCGTACGCCGGCTGTCGGTAAACATATAATCTGAATGACAATATCGTTACTGCATACAGCCGAGGTTACGTAACAAATTAACAATAATATTAGACATAGAAAACTAGCATATAGAATGTCATCGCTATTGTGTTTATGGCAGGTTACTCCGTAATACAGTAATGGACAATTTATGTAACTTACTGTAGGAAATCGGTAATCACAATTCTCAATTTAACTTGCATTTTATCAACGAACCTAGTTGTTTCTTATTTCATCTAGGGGCGGCGTCACGCCGACCCAATATTTTCAGGAGGACATGCCTGATGTCCCCCAAATAATTTCCAAATCATATTATTTGGACCCACTCTAAAAGTTAATCTGGTATAGAAATCTAATAAAAACCTGAACATTTTCAGCACGCTTCGCGCTCTCAGTTTTTCCATTTCCCCTCTTCCCTAGTTTTGTGTTCTGTTACAATTGTCACACCATGTGCATATAGCCTCTCTTTAAATATGTACCAAGTTATGTTACACTCGTGGGGGGAAGAGGTTAGGAATTATTACCTACCTAGATTTGCTATTGGGCAATTCGTGTGATTTCTTGGACACATCATGTCGTTTGTAGAGTAAAAGGTCGGCTATTAGTGTGGATAGGGCCCTTTTTGTTGTGGGTAAATTAACAAAATTAGTAAAATTAGTAATATTCGGGCCCATTGAGGGGGGAATTCGGGCGCGCATGGGTCCAAAATATGTGACAATAATGGTGGATGAAACAGAACAATGTAAATTCTCGACATTTTATTAACTTTATTATGGACCATTTTGCATGTAGCTCCCTTACATGAACAACAATTTCTCAAAGGCAACATACGCGTTCCGCATTTATATTCTTTTTTTTTGGGGGGGGGGGTGTTCCCTCTCTTGCTCATATGGTTAAAATAAAGGAATGTTGAGGATATATCAGACAAATATACATAGACATACAAATCGGAGGGTGGGGTTATATATATATATATATATATATATAGAGTTTGAGGCAGAAAGTTAGGAAAATCTGAATAGTGAAAAGAAAT
>WXZC020000611.1:0-11422 GCA_011317855.2 Paelopatides confundens
TTGTAATTTATATATAAAGAGCAAATATGAATGCATGTTGTTTTATGCTCCTCACATATGATCAAGAGTGAAGACGTGTTGTTATATACTAGTGTATGGATGCATGTTGTTGTATATACTTGTCAGATATGACAATGTATAAAGACATACTGTTATATACTTGTCATATATGACAGTGGGAATATATGAAAAAGTGTGAATATTGTTATGTGGTTGCCATGTATGATCACGTACGAAGGCATGTTGGTGTATGCTGACCAGGTATGATCATGTATGAAGGCGTGTTATTATATGCTGGTCAGATATGGCACTGTGTGAACTCATATTCTTATATTCATATATATTCCTCTTCATGGCCTCTTCACAAGGCTACAATATCCTCCCAAATGAACCAATCAACCCTCAGGCTGGCTGATGAGGAAACAGATCAGGATCAGGGAGGTTAACGCGTGTATATGGCTACCAGTCACTGTATATTTTGCAGACGTGGATGCCAGGAACTTATTTTACGGTGCGGTCAACAAATTGATGGCAGTATGTACCATCAGTCCACATATCAATGACATCAATGCCAATGAATAGTTCTGGAGAAGTCAAGTGACATCCGCCTTTTTAACAAATTTGCATGTCTGTTTGAAATATCTTCTAGCCGAACCGTACACATAATGTATATTAAACAAACCATGTATCATGTATCTTCGGACGAAATATACACATCTACGGATATGTACATGATCATTCAGTATATATGGGGTTTGTACCATGGTCATGACCGCCAATGTGTTCTCACAGGTTGTGTGAGGGGACATGTCACGTCAAGTATGTGGTATTATAGGTTTATAATAAAGCACGCATGGAAAGTCATTTGAGAGAAGAAGTAGTTTCAAAATGAAAAGTAAGTCCATAAATTAACCTTTATATAATATCGTTATGGTGGACGCAGAGGCAGCACATCAAGGGGTGTATCCCCATATTTTGCTTGGTTGACACAATATTTGATACCCTTATAATTATTTCCAAATCATATTACTTGGACCCATTCTAAAAGTTAATCTGGCATAGACCGTATAATATTGTTGAAGATCTCACTGGTAATAATATACTATACAAATCAAAGAGTGAAAATTCACTCCAACGGAGTGATCACTGTCTACACTCTTTGAAAGAGTGAAAATTCACTCCTATTTGAGTGGATTTTCATTCATGTAGGAGTATATTTTAACTCTTACTATTTCAAGAGTGAAAACTCACTCTTATTGGAGAGACTGTTCCACTCTTTTAAAGAGTGTACCCAGTGATCACTGCATTTGAGTGAGTTTTCACTCTTTCATGTT
Source organism: Paelopatides confundens (assembly GCA_011317855.2). NCBI lineage: Eukaryota > Metazoa > Echinodermata > Holothuroidea > Aspidochirotida > Synallactidae > Paelopatides > Paelopatides confundens. The sequence continues at coordinate 1,335 of WXZC020000611.1, forward strand.
TAGAGTGTAAGGCATCAGTACACAATTATGATAAAAACCTGAACATTTTTCGCGTGCTACCATCTAAGATATCTGGTAGATTCAAGTGTGTCCAGTAGTATGTTACAATACGGGGGGGGGCAGGGGCATACGGTTCGTTGTAGATAATTACCCAGCATCCACATGTTCTGCTTTAAACAAAACTGTTTACTCATTATATTGTATGCGGTATTATTTGCTTACAATAAAGCACGCATGGAAAGTCATCTGCGAGAAGACGTAGTTTCAAAATTAAAAAGTAAGTCCATAAATTAACCTCTATACAATATTGTTATTATGAACTGAAAGTATAAAAATAAACATTCTAGGCATGTTTATCATAATGGCTATCAATTGCAATTTAATTTTTATTTAATTTGTCATGTTCAACAGATACACGGAATATACATATAGAGCCTGGATAGTTTGTTTATACAATATGCAGTTTTGTTGCTAAGAGCGTAATGTCAGAGGATATAGTTGTTTGGTTTGGTGTTGAAATTGCTTTTACGCGAATCGTACATATACACAGCCACTCGGCCTATTATAGGAACATAACAACTTCATTGACGGGTAACAGAACTACAACATGTTGATATAATTTGAGGCGAGGAGAGTCAAGGGCACCAATATCTACACAACAACATGTACTATTAAATGGGTTGAGTGTGTAGAAGGTATCGGGTTAATCAGTGTTATTAGTGGTGCAGAATATTATGCTGTTGCAGTAATAGCTCTTGTTGTTGGCAATTTGTTTTTCACTTCCGATTCTGTGTATGTATCTAAGTAACGACATCGACAAGCGAACGTGTACCCCATATTTGTTTGGTTAACACCCTGTATAATGCCCTCCTAATGTTTGCCAACTCATATTACTTGGAACCATTATCAGAGTTAATCTGGCATAGACCGTATAATACTCTCGCAAATGTCACTGATAATACTAAGACACCAGTATACAATTACGATAAAAACTTGAATAATTTTCGCGTGCTACCGTTCCTTTCGTTTCTTCGAATATTTTTATCAGGATTACAATTGTCACCGCATATGCATATAAAGTTATATCTCACGCATTGTTATAATGAGGAGGATAATGTTGTAGATTGGAAAAACAACCCCTCTCTACACCCCCTCTCCCACATGATGTCATGTCTGGCAAACCGCGCGGTTTGTCTATGAGATTAGATAGATTGTAAAATACAAAGAGTTGAACTATCAGACCTGTGTTTCCAGACTAAGCAGCGGTTCAAATGGTACACCATTTACAACTGAAGAGAACACCCTTCTCATTTGATCCCTCAAACTTAACAAGAAATCTACGCCTTACCTATACCGACTTTGTGGCATAATGGTTAGAGCACCCGCCTTGCAGCCGGGAAGTTCGGGTTCGATTCCTGGCCGAGTCATTGACAAGACTTTAAAAAGGGACCTACTGCGGTGCTGATGGGTGCTCAGCATTAAAGTGGGGCCAGTTGGGTATCTGGATGTAAAATGCCACCCGACGTGAAGTGTAAGTTACAATCCACTTCGGCTTCCCACATGTATATGTGGCAGCTTGGCGTCGTAGAATAACTGAAACTATAACTTATAAGTATGTGTTACAATATACACAGGCTCACATAAACTAGATGCATTTGGTTACGTGTTGAAGCGCGGTAAACTCATTCAAACTATCATGGCGGGGGTGATTAAAGAATGATTTACCGATAACTCTCAGTCGTTAAGTGTATTAGCCATGTTTTGTTATCAAATTGTCTTGTTAGTACCGGTTTTAATGCATCATCATTACTGAGGTTGCAGTTTAACCATCCTTGCACGTGGTATAAACATCTGACTTTGCTGCTATATTACAGTATATAACAGTGAAACATGAAACACGACTGTGTATTCGCATTCGACAACAGGCAAACAAAATAATAATTTCACGTGAAAACGTTGTTTTCTTCACTGCAATTTCTAAACAATTGCTATGCAACGTTTGTTTAATTTTGCAGTAGTGAAACTAATGGCATGATAATATTACCGAGTGATTTGTTTAGCCCTACATATTTCATTTTGTGGCACACCGTTGTTTGGGACCCCAGCCCACGTTTAGCGACGTCATTACTAAGAAGAAGTGGTCCCCATATTTACTTTTGATAATATTGTTGTATAAGTAACTGTGCTAAGATGTAAACTAGTGCTTATGTTTTGAAACTTTTCTTAGCGTTTTGCATAAATGGGACATTTAAATTCAATTAGATGGAGAAAATGAAGATTACGACGGTAGTTACCAGTCGTGACATATATTGACAAGGATTCTGTCTATGGACTTAGCCCCTTTAATATGATTTACTGATATCAGCCCCACACTGCATGCTACTATGGAACGATGAGAGTGCAATATAAAACACGTTTTTGTATTCGGATTAGACAGTATGTCTTCCTTACACGCTCCAAACAATGTTGATGTTGATGTAGTGAATATATTTACATAAGCATCATAGCTTATCTAGCGTGATTTTTTTCTGAGATGGCAAATTTCATTGGGGTGTGGAGGGCACCCTGGTGTATCTTTGTTGTACTGTCAGGGAAGCTAGGGAAGCTATCCCTCTATATATTTGTTTGGTCGGTTTACACCCCACACCCGGTAGTATAAATGGTTGTGCCCCTGCTTATGTTTATCAATGGAATGAAATAAGAGAAGAGTGTATTTAGTTGTGACGTATATAAACAAACGTCCGTAGACAAAACTAACAACACGAGAAATATGACACGACTGTGTGTTATTTTTCGGGATATTAAAGCTCTCCTAGGTGAAAATTGGCTAGCGAAACAAGGAAATTATAGTATGTCGCTATATACAAGGAATTACCCTTCCTTATCTTGGAAAATCATTTTAAACGTTAGTCAATCACCATTTCTGCTTAAAATGGTTACTTTGTTAAAATATGTCTGTTGCTACGGTAGCTAATGTTAGCGTTTTATTCAACGTAACACATGTGACAATGTACTTAAGATAATGATACTTTATTTTAGTTGGTATTTACAATTGGCACTGCTCTTAGCTGCAGTAAATTTATTGTAGTGACACCATTCGTTCATTGATTCTCCACAGCTCTAAACATTGCCCATATCATTTAAGCTGATATTGTATCCTTATAGTGTATAGTGATTCGCTTTGTGACGTCATATAAACACATTATTGTTGTAATTATATTGTTTAACATTTTAATGATTTCTTATGTAAACTGTTGCTCCCAACGTTTGTGAGCTTTTATTTGCTAACAAAATATTATCATATTAATGATCATCATCATCACTAATATAAAGTAAGCATGTAAAAGAGGCAATATTCTTAACTACCCTGTTTATTACGAAATTATTATTTTGGAACATCATTGTGATATTGCATGCTACTCCCTATACAGAGTAAAACTAATACCGTTCACATTATCATAACTCCGCAATAATCTAATGAATAGTCTATACAAATGTTTATAGAATTTAAGGAATTGTAAATATATTTCTATAGCATTTTCTATAAAATTTCTATAGGAGTTTCTACAGAATTGTATAGGATTTTAGAATTTCTACAGGATTCTCTATGGACTCTCTATATAGTTTATATGTAAATTTTATATAATTCTATAAGCTTCTCACCGATTTTCTATACAATATTCTCCATAAAAATATGTGTATTTTTTAGACCTTCAATCAAGAAACAATACAGTGTAGTGCTTTCAGATGAATGCCAAGCCGATCACGATACCGTGTGTAACATTGTAACATATAAATCATAAACACAAAATAAATGTATACTAACATGTGCAATGCACAAAACCCAATTTAAGTATGATAAAATACACACATACTCTCTACGATTTATAAATAATTCTATAGATATTTTAGAGGTTGGAAGTTTTTATTTTCTTTAGCTGAATCGCTAAAAACGGTCAATACAAATGTACTTGTCCAGTGAAAAACACCCAAAACAATTAACACATAGTGTACATACTCTAATTAATTACAGCCATTAGTTGATGAACATATAGGTATAAGTCAGGGTCACTCATGTATATTCAACGAAATGTATGCTACATACAACATTCACCAAGTAATGTATATTGTATAGTATGGGTAATCTCTATAAAACACAAACAAAATGCTATGATACAAATCTCTTTCTGTTGGAAACATTTCCCTTTCCTCAAACAAGAAACACTGTAAATTTCCTCCACAATTTATGTAGAGATTGCAATAATTCTATATAATATTTGTAAGATCATATTTATTCTTTAAAATGTTTTCAAACATTGTTATACCACATGGATTTCTATAGAATTATATAGAATATATGGGTTTATGTAGAATTCTATGGAATCTTTTAAGAAATGTCTATATATTTAGAACTTGTTTATAATGGCACCAACATGGATCATAGTCTGGTACTATAAGAGGAGGGTGTTATTTCAGTGAGGGAATGTGCCTAGGGGACAGGAAGGATCATGTTTAAGGGCATACAAATTTGAACGTGTTATCGCAGTCCTCTGAACAATGACTTGAGCATGGTGATACCCATATTTTGTTAAAATTACTGTTGGTAGGCACAGAGGCGGGAGTTTGTCGGCGAAAGTGAGGAGGAAAAATCACTAAAACGTGTGTCAATTGGGGGAGGGGTATAATCGGTAAACTTTTAGGTCAACTGCATACAAAATTGTGCCATATAACATGCATTGAAAGTTGAAGTAAGAGTGCAGTTACCGATTGTGCGAATTTATATTTCGACATGGAGGGAATGACAATATACGGGATATGAGTGATATGTGATACGTGATATGATATTACGTGATTTGGATTGAATTGAATGTTAATGTCACCTATGTGAAAAATAGTGCCATATATGGAATAAAACGGTTTCATTCTACGTTTGTTTTATTTATTTCAATAATATTTCCTGCGCTTGGATATTTTAGTGGGTATGAGCGCCATCCCCGCACGCTGGTTGGGATCCCCCTCCTTTTGAGAAATGTTTGCATTGTGAGAAATGTTTAATATTACTAGGTCGTGTATAGGGACACGCCCTACCCACAGTCATGGCTCCAAGGGAGGGGCACCGCATTTCGGTGGGGTGGCAATGGCCCGCCATTCCACAATAGTACGCCATTGAGCAGGAGTTGCCCTATTTTAAATAATTGTTGCATACTTAAATTTACTTAGATGTAAAACGGTGCTATGCATAACGTTGGAAGTATTGTTTTGTTCAAGAATCGTATAATATTCAATATTTCACATATGAAAACAAATGATCGTCCAGTCGTTTTAAGGACAATGCCTACCAACATCCATCTGTGACAGATTGTTTTCAATCACATTTCTCCCAAAATTTTGGCCCCTTCGCAAAGAAAACGGGCAATGGAAAAGTAAGCAATAACACAGTGGTCCAAAGTTTATTTACAAACATTGCAGTTGAATTCAAATATTCCAAAATATTGCTCAACTGCATGCGCCATTTCCTGTTTTGAACTCTCATTGCTTAATATTCATGAACTTGCTTGTTCAATAACAGTTTTGAATCAAATGATAATGTTTGTAAACAAATATGTTCACATTGTTTGTTATTGTTGATATTTTCGTTGGCCTAATGATTTGCGTGGGGTTTAAAAATTGTGTCGAAAATACTTCATTCTGAAAATGTGATTGCTTGTGCTATCGACTAAGGCGAACTGCTATGTTTTAACATTATCTAATGCTAAAAACCAAGGTCAAAAGTTATATGTTAACACTATTTAATGCTAACGACCATGTTAAATTGATATGTAAAACTAACAACATATGTGAAATATTATGTTTGCATTATGTGTAGAATCCCTTAGTCCCGAGAGAATGCGGGGACGTGGCCGGGGTTCGAAGAGAACTCAGAAAGCACGAGGAGACAATAAATCTAGCAAACACATATTTATTAACTTAATGTGACCGTTGTCTCGTAAACAGTCAGACAAGATGGCACGAGAAGTGAATTTATTACGTAACACATCATATCATACATTTCTACATATTTACATATCAAAGGGAATACTATCTTACGATCCTACATTATGTAATGTTGACAATGGCGGTACAATGGTATATGTAAACATTATATCATAGCAAAGAACGTGGTAAAATTGTATATGTTAACATGTTGATATGAATTTTGAAAATGAATTGAGAACTGTTTAGATAGATATTGCCCATAAAAAAGAAGACATGGTGCAGCAGTTAGAGTGTTAGCTACACCATATTTGTGTTTCTGCATGAAATCCCTTAGGAGCCAGATTCTCTTGACATATGTCATATTACTGTTACTATTAATAATACATAATAACTAACTTTGATATCCATTGCATGGCATATTTTTGTTGCTATAAAGCAACACGGTCGCCATTGTGCATCGCCCAATTAATATCAATACCACATCAACAACTCAAACTGAATGGGGTTTTTTTACATCAATACACCAACTGGCCCCACTCTTATACGATAACGCTGAACACCCAGCAGTACAGCAGTAGGTCACTTTTTTTAAGTCTGGGCAATGTCTCTGCCATGAATCGAACCCGAACACTCCCGGCTGCATGGTGGGCGCTCTAACTACTAGACAACACAGTCGATAGTATTGTTATTATTGGATCTTTATGTAGTGATATTGAACTCAATATGTGAGAAAGTGGTCATATTCTTGTCCATCTAATTGCGAAGTTAAGTCGCCGTCTTGTGAGCAGGAATGGGAGCGAAAAGGTAATTAACCTGCCAAGAAAGTTGATTATAAACCGGTGTCTATTCACTGACATTACACGAATGTGGCTTCAAATTAGTCACACGTGATATGCTATAATTAAACTAAGCTAAGCTAAGCTGAGGCTTAATTACAAGAGGTTATAATGATATCACGCAATATTTTCCAACGCTATTCAAATAATGCAAAATGGTCCGAGTACAAGAAAACTAGCCTGGGGTTAGGAAGAACCAAAGTTATATTTCGCATTTAGTCATGCATATATCCCTGTATACCAGATGATGTGTGTACATACGATTTCCGTGGCCTAATTTAATATTTCCATGATTGAACCATTCCAGAGTATAAGTATCATCAGAGTGGGTGGAATGCTCGATTAAAACATGACGTTGGTATAGCGAGAAGCCTTTTACAGTATATATTATATATAAGCAGAAACAGTTGCTACTTTCGAGATGACTTATTGAGGTTATTCCTATCAATATTATAACTAAATTCAATTTGAGAAACAACCTTAGCTATATATAGAGTATTGTCAAACAGAGCAAATTAATTCTCCATCCGACACTTCAACGTTACATGTGTATATATATACAAGTCAATTTATACGCTGGCTCCATACTTATATTTAATACGTATTTACTGAAGTTATCAAAGACAATATTACCTTTATTTGCTTGTCCCTGCATTCAAACCCATAAATCGCTGTAACTAGTACGTTTCTGAAAATGTCCTCCTCTATGTAGAATTGAAAGTAAAAAATGTTCAAGGAAATAATGTAGTCTCATTTCGTTTATTCTCCTAGCTGTTCACCGATATGTGTTTACACATTATTAAATAGCCGTAACATTTAACATCGAAATATGACACTGGAAAAATATATCAAAACGGAACAATGTATTTATTTTATATTAGATACAGGCTAGTAATTTGATCTAAATCATTTGCTGTATTTGTTGACTATGTTAGCTGTGGCAAATATCATCTGAAGAGTGGCAAGCACAGTGGGATTGTTTTTACAATTTTTCATCAACTGCATTACTTGGAGTAATCATTAACCTAGACAAATTTACTAAATGACAAGTTGATTATCGTTGGGACCATATTTGTTTTCACTGTTCAGAATTTCGTGACTTACTACCATAAAGCCACACTATATATATAACACTGTTAAATCTATCTACCAAAAATTAAATATATATTATTTTACACTTTTCGCGGTAAAAAATTGATTTTTTAATGTGAAATTTCTGTATTTTAGCTTTTATCCATGATTTCATGTATTTTTACGACGATACCGGCGGAAATACCAGATTTCACGTTTTTGACAGATATTTTTAAATAAATTGTGCCGAAAATTCAAAATTTGGGTATTTTCCTTAAATTGAGTAATATTTTAATATTTTGGAAATATTTTAATATTTTCCTCCACAAAATTGAAAATCCAACTGAAGGCAGCCCTGAACTGAATATAGAGTTATTAACTTGATTTTTAAACATGTCTTTAACGGTTAAATATAAAGTAGGATCAATGAACAGATTATTTTCTTTTTCTTTCTCAACTTTTATTGAACACAGCATAACATGAAACGTAACATATTTCTACACATAAAAATCATGTAACTTGAGTAAATATGAAATGCGCTGGAAACACACCCAGTTGCTTTAATTTAGGGCGAGCAAGTTCGGTGACTCAGTGTAAATATTATATCGCACACTATATAATACAAGGCCCAAATACTAATCAGATTTTACGATGTATCAAAACGTATGTCCAAGATATACTCTATACATGAAACCATTATAATGATGCGTGGCTGATGTGTGATATGGTGTGTCCCTCCACCACAATCACTGACGAACAAGAATATAACTAGAAATTGTGTTTACGAAAGCGGTATCACTCTCCATGTACAATTATTTCAACCAGTACACTTCATATGTACAATGATTGGTTGAACCAGCAACTGTAAGTTGAATCGTCTAGTATACCGGTGCGAAATTTGTTGGCATTGGCGTATACAGAAATAAAAATAGGGGTGCAAGTTGGGCGCAAATTTCTTTGGGTGTCCGTCCTGAGGACTGGGTCTAAGGAGAGGGGAACTCCCTTCCTTTTGATAATTATTTTTGTTCACGTAAGAGAGCTTAGATGCAACATGGTGCTATCGTTTGCATCTTTTGAAGTGCATTTACGTTCTACAATTTTAATTTGTTTTGTAAAAATTAGTTACATTTTGGGGGAAATTTTAAAATAAGGGGGACGGGTGGCCTTTAAGATGTTGTTGTTGTTCATGAAAGGCGGTTTACATGCCAAGTAGTGTTATAATTTGGATCTCTTGAAGTACATTTATTTTTTATAATTTTTAATGAAAAACTTTATACATGTTTGGGAATTGTATATAGCGTAGGATTGGTGTCGCCTGTAGCATTTGACAACATTTTGTCATGTCAATGGTGTGCCCTATCAGTGGAGTTGTTCTACAAGTCCGCATGCGTAGTTTCCGAACATCATCCCAATCACACTCCGTATACATTAGTGTACGCGTACAACGTAATGCGACACCGTCTAAAATATAAAAATGTTTAAATTACATAACTAATCAAATTAAATATGTATTTCAATAGTTATCAAAATTTTAGACGTTGGTACAATCTAATTACAAAGGAGTTGATTTAAGTGAATGCGCTTGAAGACGCAATGTCACTAATGTAAGGGCGGTATTTTGGCATGTTCATTTAACAGAGGTTATCTATTAGAAAAACGATATATTTTTGAAGAAAAATTCCAATAAGAGAGGGCGCCTGTTGCGCCCCCTGTACACGCTACTGTTTGGAATAGACATAATCATTTAGTTCCTGACCAAAACGACACAGTTTACTTTTAATACTGCAATAAACAATACTGTTTTAGCACTTTAGGAAGAATCAGCAACCCAACAATGGGCACACATATACAACATTACGGCAACCATTGTCAAACTGACCCTGGTCTCCATACATCAAGGTTGTGACCACGTGAATGGGTAAATATATGGGAGATTTGGAAGATTCCTTAGGGGACGGTTTGAGTGGACAGAAACAGCGGTGTACGTACTAATTAATGGGTGAGGTTCACATACTAAACTCCCTTCCGACTGATTTAGTTAGAGGTCGTTAACCTTTATGAAAGGGCGCTCTGGGGAGGGGTATAATTGGAGGGCGTTGCAGAATTAAGGATGCTTAGATTCCAAATGATACCACTTTTTGCACAGAATTAAGTTGATATCCACAGCCTGTGCGTCACTAAGGTGTGAAAACGGGGGGGGGGGGG
>WXZC020000612.1:0-11416 GCA_011317855.2 Paelopatides confundens
ATCCAAGTGCAGATAGGATATTGAAATAAATTTGAAAATAAGAGATCATACAATGGAATCATTTTATTCCTTACATAGCACCATTTTGGCACCTATGTCTTTTTCAAAAAGAGTAGGCACCAATCCATTATACCCACAGGCCATCATATAGAAGATCGCGTTAAAAAAGTTTTGTGCCCAGTCCTACAATTGTTTGCCCACCCCCCACTCCGATGGGCCCTATTGAAAAAATCCTGGCTATTTCCGTTGCGAACACTGTCTTGTATGTATTAGTAAGTAAGTATTATCCACGGGTTGCGTCATCATCGCCAGAAACGTCAGGGACTTGGGGGGGGGGGGGTAGGGAGTACACCATATACCTCGCCCCCCAAAAGAAAAGCTTCAAGTGGCAGTGAAATTTAGATCCCTTCCCCAAGATGAAAGATAAGAAATGGAGTAGAATTTCCATATAAAATTATATTGCTTTTGTTGCGTTTTCCGATGACAGTCTTTCTGCACAGGCCGAATCATGTTTTGGTTTCGATGATAATCGTAACCTATGCAATCATGATGACGTGTATGTGTGTATATGTGTGTGTGTATATGCGTGTCTTACACATATCTTGTGAACACGATATCTCAAAAATGACACATCACACAAACAGCCTGTGTACCGTAGATGTGCCCTATTGTTTTTGATAGTGATATCATTCATATTAATGAGTGGGCTGGGCTTAATGTAAACATGTAGAAATGGTCATACTTTTACAGCCAAATATCCACTTTCTTTCACATGTGGATTACTTATTTTGTTAACTAGCTATTTTGTTAACTAGCTACAAAAATGCTGAAGTTCATTAATATGCATGGTGGGTGGGGCTTAATGTGATTGGTCCAAAAAAAAGCTTGTAAACACTATCTAATGATGTCATTTGGTGGTACACAAATATCCCATGGACCGTAGTATGTGCCCTATTGTTTTTGTTAGTGATGATATGCATATTAATGAATGGGCGGGGCTTATATAAAAATGTTGAAATGGTCATAGTTTTACTACCAAATGTATGTTTGCATTCACATGTGGCTTAATTATGTTGTTAACTAGTGTGTACATCTTCATAACATTGCTGACACTCATTAATATGCATGGTGGGTGGGGCTTAATGTGATTCATCCAAAAAGAGCTTAAACACTGTACCCAATGAACTGTAAGTTGCATTCATACTATATGTTGGTACACAGATATCCTGTGAACCATATATTTACATCGCCTTTCTGTACTTACCCTGGTCAACATCTGATTTGCATTAATTCCACTTATCGCTAGTAGGTCAGCAGAAACCATCCACAGAAACCGTTCTTGCTGGGGCCTCTGTCAAGACTGATCTTCGATCAGTTTGCCAGAGTCACCCTCAAGTCAGTCGAAGGTCCACTGCTCGAACTTGCGCAACTTACGGTGCTCGTTCCCGACCTCTTCAGCGGACAGTCCTGCTGAAACGGGCGGAAGAGGTTAAGCGCCACCAGGAGCTCTCATTGGCCTCCTTCGTGCCACTGGCAATGTTGGCCCCAGCTCCCCACCAGGAGCCGAGCTGCCTCAGCTCGTGGAACCACGGTGAGCAGGTGAACCCCCCAGCATCCAGGGGCATGGGACGAGGTACTGGCCGAGGTACCTAGCGATCTCAACCACTCCTTCCCCAGTCCCGGAACAGACGGAAGCTCTAGAATTAGAGCTATCCATCCTCCTATGGAAGAAGGTCCTAGGAGAGGTAGCCCCGGGCCATAGCCCGTTCTCCCCCTAAGAGGGGTTCCTGGAGGCCCATTCTCAACATGAGGCCGCTCAACGCGTTCATGCACCCTCGAACCTTCGCATGGAAACGCATGCCGTCGTCGCCCTCTCCCTTCACAAAGGGACGTGGGCGACGACATTTGACCTCGGAAATTACGTTCTGCACTTTCCCGTCACACGCTTCCTCGGCATGAGTTCAATCAATCAATCAATCATTATATTTATAGAGCGCTTTACCAGAAATCTGTTCAAAGCACTTTCAAAGAGCATCTGCCACTCTGATATTTTAATGCTGAGCACCCAGGAGTACAGCAGTAGGTCACTTTTTAAAGTCTTGGCAATGACTTGGCCAGGAATCGAACCTCGAACCTCCCGCAGCAAGATTTATGTCTTCGCAGCCCTCCCCTTCGGACTCTCCACATCCCCCGGGTATTCACCCGAGTGGCGAGGAATGGTGGTGTTCGGAGGACTGGTTAGTCCCGGGGGACTCTCGTTCCTAGTCGCAGAGCAGAACACACCGGGTTATCACCCTCCTACAGTCTCTAGGGTGGGTGATCTATTGACCTTGTCACGGGACGCCTGTTACCCTCTGAGGAACGTGTTTTCCACCCTATCGGAGAAAATCAGGGCCCTTGAGCAACTATCCTCCAGCCCGGCCTCACCGTGGCTAAGGATCTTAGGCCTCGTGGCCAGCCTAGTCAACGCTGGTGGAGCACAGAGGCCAACCTTACCGAAGGCGTACAGTTTCCGGTCCTAAGGGATCAACTAACTGTCTCAACAGGGTGGGGAGCCTTATGTGAGAGCCCTACGCTCTCGGGAAGGTGGTCCCCAACGGAGAGCAACCAGGACATAAACGTGCTGGACCTAGCCCGAGTCAAGTCCCTCACGGCCTTCCGACAACACAACCGCAGTGGCCAACATCAACAGGCAGGGGGTTACTACACTCCCCGAGCCTCAGTTGTGTAGTGTGGCCCTACTGATGAGCCTCCCACTTTGCAGGGAATGACTATACACTAGCGGACGCGTTGTCAAGGGGCCAAGTGAGTCAGGGGTAGTGGGAGTTAGCACAGCGGTGGACAGGGTTTCTGTTCAGAAGCCTGAACAGACCACTGGTGGATCTCTTTGCGACACAGAGTAATGCCATGTTGCCGACCTCCTGTTGCAGAAACTTCCACCCCAAGCTTGGGCGACGGACGCAAGGTCCTCAATTCTTTTGGGATGGTCTGGACGCTTACGCATTCCCGCCGTTCTCCCTGATCCACAGGGTGCTACTCAAGATCAGAGCGTCGTAAGCTTCAGGGCTTCTCATAGCACCGCTCTGGCCACGTCAGCCGTGGTTCGCACTCCTGCTCCACCTGGTGGTGGATCGTTCGAGAGCGTTCCCGGACTGCATGGCTTTGGTCTCCCAAGTCAGGGGCAAAGTTCTCCACCCCAGGACCTTCATCTTTACTGCATGGAAGCGGTCTGGATTCCCTGTGAAAACTTTCTGAAGACATTGCCTCACTGGCGGCCAAAGCACAAGGGGACAATCCACCTTCTTAGCTTACGATTCTACATTGTCCCATTTCCGCCAGTGGTGCTCAGTAGTGCGTCTCTGAAGCATATATCCTCGTTCTTAAAGATGAGCTTCGACGAACTATCGGTTGGCCTTCGGAGAGATCCACACGGGTTTTCCCCGACGGCACCAGCCTAGGCAACAACGAGGCCCTAGCGCACCTGGTAAAAGCCATGTCCCCACAACGACCAGTCACGAGGCTCCTCGTCCTGTTCTGGTCTATCAACGCGGTTCTCGATGCGCTCGCACGCTTGTGCTAGCACAGGCTTCCTTACCAGATCTCACTCACAAAGCTCTCTTCTCATAGCGACGGCCTCAGCCAGACGGAGAGGTTGTCTTCGGGCCCTCTCGGTAAAACCGGGTCATATCAGTTTCGAGCCTCACAGGGTTAGACTGATACCATACCCAGAGTTCTTACCCCTAAGCCAGACCTGTGACTTAATCAAAGGGGATATTTTCATCCCTGACATAAAGAGGTATCTTCACAAAATCATGCTTCTAAGAACCTCTTCTACATTGCTTGTCCTCCCAAGAAGCCCCCTACACAGCAGCTTCCAAGGATACCATCTCCCGCTCAGTGTCAGAAGTCATCTTGTCGCACGCACACAGGAAAGTGAGAGCGCATAAAGTCCAGGGGGCAGGCGGCTTCGAGGGCTCTTTTCGCAGGCGTGCCCATCCAAGATATCTTAAAAGCGGCAGCCTGGAAAACTCCTTACACCTTTGTCGCCTGTTACCTCACGGACACTCTAGCCGCCAAAGCGGTTTCGGCCGAGCTCCCTTGGCGCGTTCTTCCCTGCAAATGAAATGTTGACCAGGGTAAGTATAGAAAGGCGATGTAAATTCCCCAAAACTTACCTGGTTTAAGTATTTACCCTGGGCAACATACCCTCCGCACGGGTGGGAAGAATGCAGTCTCATACAGTAGGCACTTAAATTAGGCACCTTCAATTCGGAGGAGCCTATGCTCCCTTCCGTCTTGCGGTCTGAAAAGCAAGGCCTGCTTACTGTCTTTACCAAGTTCCTTCGGGGTCTCCTTGGGACTCACGGGACTCACCTTGATTAATATACAATCTTTGTCAGGGTCCTTCTAAAGCCAGGATTCGGCCACTCATTCCTCGACCGGGAGTCTTGAACGCACAGTAGGTACTCAGCCTTTCGGCTTTTTCTGGCTCGACGCAGTGGCGTCCTTCGTAGTCCAGAATTAGTGATGGTGCCCTTTAGGCGCTAGGGGGTCACCTTACGTCGGTGACCCCCACGTCCATTCTCTTATTTGAACCCAAGTTTACAGTAGATTAAGTGGAATTAATGCAAATAAGATGTTGCCCAGGGTAGGTATAGACGTTCGTAAATACCCAAACCAGATAAGTTTTGGGGAATTTGCCATATTGTTTTGGTAATGATATAATCCATATTAATAAGTGGGCGGGGCTTAATATAAAAATGTTGAAATGGTCATATTTTTACAATCAAATGTCTGTCTGCTTTCACATGTCTTAATTATGTCGTTAGCTAGTGTGTACGTGTTCATGTTATAAAAAAGTGCTGACATTCATTAATATGCATGGTGGTTGGGGCTTAATGTGATTTGTCCAAAAAGAGCTTGTAAACAATATACCTAATAAAACTGTAAATTGCATTCATGTCATATGTTGGTACTCAAAAATAGCCCATGGACAGTAGATGTGATCTATTGTTTTTGGTAGTGATGTCATGCATATTACTCGGGTGGTGCTAAAATGTATACATGAATTGGTCATATTTTTACAAACAGTTGTCTGTTTTCTTTGACATGTGGCTTAATTGTGTTGTTAACTAGTGCATTCATGTTATAAATATTGCTGAAGTACATTAATATGCATGGTGGGTGGAGATAAATGTGATTTGTCCAAAAAGGGCTTGTATACACCATCTAATGAACCGTAAATTGACCGTAAATTCAGCCATATACACAGATCAGAATAACATTTCATCTCACAGTTATTGTTTCTCCCTCCTTTCACTTCCGGGACCAAAACCTGCCTCTGTGCTGGTTTGTCAGAAAGGAATTGGCATTTTAGTTTTTGGTTCCAATAGTATCAGCATCCGGAACCTATGCAGTCCTGATGGCGTGTGTGTGTGTGAGTGCGTGTATGTGTGTGACACCCTTCTTTTAAACATGATATCTCAAGAAGGGAAGCATAGACAATTTTCATAATTGGTATGTATATGTCCCATGTTGAGTACAGGGAAGTCAAAGGTCATTTGAGGTGACCAGATGTCAAAATGCCAAAACCTTTTAAACAAGTTATCTCAATAAGGGAAGCATTGACTTATCTCATACATTGCATGTGAATGACCCATAATGAGTACAAGCCTATTACTTTTTGTGAAAGTTAAAGGTCATTTGATGTCAGCGGCACGCAAAATGTGAAAACCTTGTAAACGCGATATCATAATTGGAATGTAGATGTTCCATGTTGAGTACAAGAAAGTGAAAGTCTGAGGTCATTTGAGGTCACCAGTATGCACAATGTTAAAACCTTGTAATTTACTTTACTCCTTACTTACCTGTCTCGAAAATACTCATGCACCTCTGATCTACTACCATCAGAGTGTCTAGCTAAAATAACACACGCGAGTCTGCGAATGGGCGAAGCCCGTCCAGCGCCTCTGCTCTCATATCATACTCTTTTTTTGCTGCAGACCACTGAGGATGTCTAGTGCTTAGCAAAAATTTTGATTTTCAACATCACCTTCCGAAGTTTCCTCCCTTACTGGATAGGATTACTTCTCCACCGATTCAGAAACAACCATTTCCGGACATGTATCCTTTTCAAAAGTGTTTCCGTATAAATTTTGCCTCTTGGAGACACGTGCCTTTTAGGTCACGTCGTCTTTTCTTAACCGTGTAGGAGTACCACTTACGCTATTTTTTCAAAATGGCGGCCCCCATGGAAATTTGTTTATTTTGGCTCCCACACCAAGTTGAACTATTTATAGTATATCATTTGCATGTTTTCTTGTACTCCGGTTCTTCCGGTTCCTTATTTATAAGATGCATGCATTCATCATCTAGAAGCAACATTTCCGGGTACGTATCCTTTAAAAAAAATGTGATTTTTCCCGTAGAAATTGTTTGCCTCTGGGAGACGCTTGTCTTTTAGGCCACATCATTTCTTAACCCTGTGTGGGTATCATATCCGCTATTTTTTTCAAAATGGCGTGGGCCCCCATGAATTTTTTTTAGATTTTCCCTAAGGGGTTATTTTGGCTCCCACATCAAGTTATCTCTTTTTATAGTATATTATTTGCATGTTTTCTTGTATAAGATGCATGCATTTATTATCCAGAAGCAACCTTCCGGGTACGTATCCTTTTTCAAAAAATGTGATTTTCCCGTAGATTTTTTTTGCCTCTGGGAGACTCGTGTCTTTTAGACCACGTCGTCATTTCTTATCCATGTAGGAGTCCCACTTCCGCTACTTTTTCAAAATGGCGGCCCCCATGAAAAATTTAGTTTTTCCCTAAGGGGTTATTTTGGCTCCCACATCAGGTTAAACTATTTATGCTATACCATTTGCATGTTTTTCGGGGGTTCTGGTTCTTCCGGTCCCTATTTGGAAAGGTTCATGCATATTTCATTGTTTTTATACGTTTTCCAAAAGGTCTTCGTACATTTATTTTAGGGGTTTCTTTAACCTAAAATCCACTAAACCAGTAGCGGGACTTCCAGCTAGCTCCTCCGGTCATTCCGGGCAGTTCTAGCTCGTCCCTGGTCTTAGTACCCGTTCATTCCGGAATTTTATTTAGCCTTGCTCTAGGCCCTTGCTCCGTCACGGACGGATCTCTGGACTTACCTTAGCTGGAGTTTTTAGCACAAGCCTTTATTGTTGCAAGTTCGAGCTAGTTCTCCGGACTTACCTTCCAGCTTCACCAGGGAGTCTTTTAGCAGAAATTCTTATCAATATATATTGTTCTGATTCTTCTCTTCCCGCTTCTCCTTCGGGAGTTGTTCTTCTTGTGATTTACTTAACACAGCTGCTCAGATATATCTGCTCAATCGCTGTGCTCACTGCCGGGTGGTCGCTGGGTCAAACATTCTTGCTGCCCCAGCTGCAGAACCTGTACAAGGGACAACACGTGCAGAATACCCCAAGGTTTTGCCATGGAGGACTGTGTTCAACGGAACATGCCAAGACTATCAGAAGGCAGCAATCCTCTCAAAAGGGCAGGACATCAACCACTGGATGCTGACCCAGCAGTCGGATCTCCTGTCCAAAACCAGGCCTCCTCCAAGCTCCCCCAATGCCATGCTATTAGCCCATTAGCGGATGGGGATGATTTCTGCTGTGGCGGTGTCCTTTACGGAGGCATGTACCACAGGAAAGACTAAGCCGAAAGGCAAATGCTGTAAATCCAAAGGGCGCTCTTGCCGAGGAGTGTCTGAATCTAAGCCAGGCCTCACCCCCTGAAGACAGACGCAGCACGTCAGTCCCACCAAGGACTGTCGGTATGGATCCAGTGTCATCTCATACTGACCCAGATAGGTCAGACAGAAGTCGACCAGAACGACACCGGGTCCCTCCTGCCATTGGCAGCGCTCTCCCTACCAACGACGACGTAGCAGCTAATTACCGTAGTAGGTCTCCTCACTATTCAGACAGGTCGACCCCAGATCGGCGCCATCACAGCCTGGATCGCCGCGGTCGCTGCAATCACTCTTCTCCACGAGAGACGGATCACCAGAGAACCCCACAACTGGAGGTCCATCGCATCCAGTCTTGGAATTTGACGTCCTCGTCTGTAACGCCTTGATGGCTTTTACCGACCTTGAAGACGCTCCTAGCATCCCAGCTTCCATTCTTCCAAGCGAAGCACCCAGCGCTCTCCGTAGTCACACCCTCGAGGAGGACCAAACCTACGCAGAGATACCGGAGCATCTACAGGACCTTCCCTGCGAATTGATCACTAAGGCAACAGGTCTCCCCTGGGAAGTCTCACCAGGAGGGAATGCTTGGTTTCCTTTATCACCGAGGCCAGAGCAAGGAGGAAGTACATGGGAGAGAATCTCTCTCTAGGTCAGTCTTCAATACGCCCTTCAAACCACTGTGACTCTAGCAGCTCTAACCGCAGGTCTAGCTACCAGTCTCGAAGCAGCAGCCAGTGTATCAACCTAGGTAGGAGCTACAAAGGTTCGACCTATAGGCACCGTGACCTACATTCGCGGAGGCCGAGGTAATCGTCGACCTCATCTTCAACCTCGACGAGTCTGCATTCGCCGCCCGGCCCTTGGGGTGCCCACCACACTACGGCTTTGCCGGGGGTGGGGGGAGACTCCCGCCTTTTGCCATCAGTGGCAACCAATCGGGGCAGATCCGGGGATGCTCAGGGTTATCCGATCTGGTTCCTGATCGAGTTCTTCAGGCTCTTTTCGAATATTTTCACGGGCGTAGGTTACAATTAAAATATTTGATGGATATTTTTATGTAAATCTACAATTTTACCGTGGGTATTATCTGTTTTCCTTACGGAAATACGAACGGGGGACTAATTAAATAGTAATGTTGATCATTAGCCTAGCCTACAATAGTTGATACAATTTTACCATTTTTAGCCTAGCATAGCTTAGGCCCAAAAATCACTTACTGACTTACAACATATATTAAAAATATTTTTAAAGAAAAGATGCACAGGTCTCGCTGGCCATAATTTATAGATTAGGGAGCTAGATGTTCAGTGATTCTATTGGGCCTTTTTATTGCAATAAATATTACTTAGATGATTGTCTAAAGTTGATTTTCTCAAACTTCTTATTATTTTCTTTGTTTTTAATTAATTAGCAGTTAATTTTTGTTTTTTGTTGAATTTTTTTCTTCAAAATTACACAAAATTTTCCCAGACGTCAAATTTTCATGATGAGTCCTCAGATAATCGTCACTGGGACTAAAGAAATTTAGCCTAAACGTGCATTTCTAATTGCAGAATGAAACCAAATTATCCCCCAAAATAGGCAAATTTAATCCCTGTTTGCCTATAAAAAGTTATCAAATATATTAACCGCAACACATAAGTTGGGGCGAACTGGTAGGTACATGGGGGCGAACTGGTAGCTACATGGGGGCAAACTGGTAGGCATTTGGGGGGCGAACTGGTAACCGAACAGGGTACCGATCACCCCAGACTGGAAAGTATGTTACTCCAATATGCATTTAGGCTTATGTCTTACATGCCATTTTGTTTGGCGTAATTGTCATTAAAAGTGAAGGAGTAACTTCAGAATACCCCGCAACTCTAGTCTTAGCTCTATCTCTGTGGTCGCGCGGTGAGCAATATATATGGTAATTTAGTACAGTATTTTTTAATGAAAAAAGTATAAGTCCGAAGGGGGTATTTGTGGAGCAAGCATGCTTGAGTCTTTTACGAAATGTTTAGTGTTTCTGAAATATGTCTTGGTGATGTTAGCAAATTGAGAAGGAGGATTAGATGGCGCTATATGCAGGTATTGCCTGGTGCTTTGTATGGATAGTGTTAAAAGGCTTGCTAAGGTGCTCTGGCACAATAGACCAGTGGTGTACATGTTGTGTGGAGACAGGTAAGTTTGTTAATAAATATCCAAACCAGGAAGTTTTGATATTTTTATCTTGTTACTTACATCAGTTACAGTATATCATGAACAAGCATTTACTGAGGCCCAATTCCTCCCCAGACAAAATTAATTTTTCTTTGATCAATGCCATGCCTAGGTCTATAAGGTATTACAAATACTCCCCCCCCCCCCACAACATGCATTTGTACTAAGGGTACCATATTCAATGTATAGGATCATAAATTTATCAAAATAAATTGTTTCACAGGTACAATACTGTCAACTGCGTTTAATACCAAAGAAAACAAGACAAGAAATTAATCACTCCTTAATTGTCAACATGAATTAGAGGTTTAGAGACGAGATATTGGATCACCATTCTATAACTAGAGTGAAAAAAAGAAACACACAGCATGGAATCTACTGCTGATTCTGCTGGGAAAATTCCCTCGACAGAGGAAATTACTACTCGAGTGTCTACTTTTACACCAAATGCCTCTGATGCCCTTGTCAAGACCCTGTCCAGTAACATTAGTACAACCTATTCGAGTACTACCGTGGAAGATATCAACGAGACCGAATGCACTGGTCTCTTTTTCCTTGGTGAATGCGTTTCAACTGGGCAGGAGTATTTTTCTTTCACCATTGGCTGTCTCGCTGCGGTCTTGTGGATTGCAGCTAATTATAAGTAAGTTGACTTGGACCTTATTTTTATTGAATCTTAAACTTGCAGGTTGTCCTGTTTTACGAGGTTGTCTGAATGACGTAGTGGTCAATCAATATTTTGGATCCGACATCAGGTTGGCCATAACTTTTTTTGTTGCACTGTTTGCAAAACATCAGGGATTCACAAACTTTTTACCGATCAAATTTTACCGATAATGAAACACACTTTTACCATTCAGTATTACTTAATACACTTTGTTGTAGTAGGCCTACCACTCATAAGGAATATATTTTTCTCATTAATTGTCAGAGGATCCCATCAAAATATTTTGGTTGGGGGGGGGGGGGGGGGGGGGGTGGGTGATGGTTAAACCTCCGGACAATAAAATAATATCATGGAACGCCATACGCCTATCAGTGTTTTTGGATATTGCTTTATATAACTAACTTTACAGTTCATCAGGCATCCATGAGAAACTAAATATTCACAATTTTTCCCGCCTGCCATGTACTAAAATTAGATTCGATTATATAGTTGTGGACATTAATGTAACAACACTAAATCACGCGACATAACTAACAGTTAATGATGATAACTCGGTGCAGGAAGATAAAGGAATATTAACATTTGCACATGAACAATATTTTTTTTTACAAACCATACCTTCTTTCGATTTTCTTTTTGTAGGCGATTTACAATCAAAAAGCAATCGCGGGTTATAGCACACAGTATCATTCACTGCCTGCACAAAACAATCAATATATGATGAGATAAGTATGTGACAAGGACATCACTTCATTACGACAATGTTTGTTTTGTTTTAAATGTAGAAAATGTTACTTGCTTAATGTTTTTTAATACAAC
>WXZC020000613.1:0-11415 GCA_011317855.2 Paelopatides confundens
CCTTCCCACTTCCAGAGAGGGCGTAGGTCTAAGGAAAATAGTAAAATTTGGAGGGGATGAAATGTCGCTATGCACCCCAACATGGCACCGTTCAGCCGTCGCTGCTTTAATATTTGATAACATGATATGTGGAGTCGTTTTGTCACAAACATGGCTGAATAAAAAGGAATTACTTAGGTATACGCCATAAAATATTGATTCCCGGTTCACCACGTGAGTCCTCACTTCGATCAAAGCATCTAAACTGTGTCATTGTGTTAGTTTTACACCATAGATCATATAACAACATATTGAACATCGTGGTGAACTCTCACCCACCCGTTCAGCTGCCGCGGGAATATCCCGAATACAACGTTGCTCTTCCTTCCCGACTTTTATGGTAAAAGTGGCTTTATTTGAATTTCAGATATATGTTCATAGAAAATAACAAATATCAAATAAAACACATTTATATGGGCGGCCATGACCGCAGAAAACACATCTTAAAAAATCAAAGCAGAACAAAATATAAACAGATACAAACAATAATAAATGTAAACTGGTATGAAAAAATTAAATATTCGTTGAATTGAGAACTACATAAAAAGATAATAAAATAAATGTGAATCAACAAATAAATTTAGCTCAAAACGGCAAAATAAAACCTGAATTATAAACTTGAATATATTATGTTATTTACCAATAATAATAGTAATATTTAAACCCAGAAATTACAAAATAAATACTGGAATAGAATGACTTCAACCAATGTGAAAAAAATGAAACAAATCTCAATTAAAAAAAAAAGGTGGGGACCATGTAAAATCAACTCACTATTACAAACTTTACAAGAAAGACGTCAAAAACGGTAAATAAATCTGGATGGAAAACTCTATATACTATTATACTATTACAGAAGCATAGAAAGGCCATTTAATTGACGACTTGTTCATTTTGTACTATATCCACAAAACATGAGAATGCAATAATGGTTGATGGTGAATTATGCAGCCTATTATCAGACTGAATTAATTCAACTTTTTAATGATTTAAGCAGATATACTTCAAGAACGATGTCTTGTTATGGAATATTACTTGGTACCCGTGTGTCACGTCTCGGCATCCGTACATTAGATAATGCATATATTTCCAAGGTCTGATGACATCTAGAAGTTCTGTAATCGTAAATTTCCGTCGAGGGGATGGGTCTAATAGGAGGGTGGCTCTTCCATTTTGAAATTGGGGGAACCTGCATACACAATGATGTCATATAACATGCACAACTATGATATACTATATGTGCTGTGTTGCATTGTAAGTATCATTACTTATGCAATGTATCGTATGTGCATTTTACCAAAGTGGACTTGTATACAGTCACGTGGATGGGGAAATAACCATTTTACTGAAATTGGGTTAGGGTTGAATGCAGAGGCGCGTATAATTTGATTATATAGGGCGGAAATGTTCGTATGTGTTAGTGCTGTGTGAGGGGTTTGGGAGGAGTGTGCCCTCCCTTTGATAAAAATGGGCCTATCATTTGCATATTTGTAAGTACGATTATATTTTACAATTTTTTTAAAACACATAATTTAAACAAATTCCAGATGATGACCAGTAGAATGGGGTGCCCGTTGCGCCACACTGTACACGCCCATTTGACTAATTTTCCAGCAGCCATTTGTCCCACTTTTGCAAAATCAAATTATGATAATCCTACTCTAGTCATAACGTAGTATTACCTTGATAAGCCTAACACTAACTCGTATAAACACTACTATATAGTTTCTTTCTTGACGATATTGTACTAAATACGCAAGTCGTCAATGTGATGTCTTCACTACACTTCCGTAGTAATATTGACCGTTTCGATTGTGTCTTTCTTATAGTGAGCTTATCTTGATATAGCCCCTCTTTATACAATTAAGATTCGTTTATTATTTCACATTTTGTTAGTCATTCCATTTACGTTTATTTTTTGGGTTTAAATATTACTGTTATTATTGGTGAATAACATAACATTTTATTTGAGTTTAT
Source organism: Paelopatides confundens (assembly GCA_011317855.2). NCBI lineage: Eukaryota > Metazoa > Echinodermata > Holothuroidea > Aspidochirotida > Synallactidae > Paelopatides > Paelopatides confundens. The sequence continues at coordinate 2,017 of WXZC020000613.1, forward strand.
AATTCAGATTTTATTTTGTCGTTTTTGAGCTTAAATTTATTTATTGTTTCACATTCATTTTATATATTTTATTTTTATTTTTATGTCGTTATTGTTTCTCAATTCAACACATGTTTTAATATTTCTTACCAGTTCACGGTTTTCTTGTTTTTTTTGTCTGTTTATATTTTGTTCTGTTTTTATTTGCGTTCATGGCCGCCCATACATTTCTGAGTATCTATTTTCATTTTCGTTATGTCTGTGAATATGTAGATATCTGTAGTCTTTGAAGGTCAAGATGAAATGTTCCTCTGTTGTGCAGTATAACTGGTTTAATATTGAAGCAGTTTGTGAAGCACTCCAACTACCATGTTTGTCTTAGGTCTAAAAAAAACCTTCTTTGTTTGGAGTCTTCCGTCCGTCCCTTGATAATCACGAAAAAAGGGGCGGGAATTGAAAATTTTAGACAAAGACATTTTAAAAACTTATTCCTTACCCTACCCCATAAAAATCGTTATAAAGTTCTCGAAAATCGGGCTCAAAAGCAGAGGCATGATGTTACATCACGATCGTCACTGACATATTTCTAAGGAGAGCAATATATTTCTCGTCCAAATAGTGTCTTCGGAGAGCAGTCACAACTCCGCTACTAAATTATTCACGGAATGCGTGTCTGTTTGTTTTTCTGTTGGTAAAAAATCATACCCGCCCCCCGTCTAGAATTAAGAAAAGAATCCACCCGGCCACCCCCAAATTCATTGATGAAAATTTGTAATTCAATGTGATTCAATTTATGGTCGATTGGTAATTGACACTTTTTTAGACATCAGTAGCTTGACTTAGGAATATACTTTGGGTCCGTATTTGGTGTTAACTTGTAGAAAACAAAATGATCTATACTTTTGGGTGGAGGGTGGTCATGTGGAAAACATTTGGGTAGGGTGAGCCAACAATATTTGTTTACATTACGTTATTTCTGCACCTTGTGTAAAATAAATATCACCACGCCCTACACTTTTAGCATTGGCCAGACCATCAAGTAGTGACTGGAGGAGTGATGGCTGGAGGTACTACTCAAAATAAAAATAAATTATAGATGACTTGTGCGAGCACGGATGGTTTTATTCATTGTCTTCCCAGCAACTCCCCAAAACTTACTGTTTTGGGTATTTACGAGCCTCTATACTTACCATGGGCAACATCTAAATGGCATGATTCATCTAATCTCAGTTCTACTGGAGATATCTTTTAGCGTTAATATGTGCAGATCGGGCCGCACATGCACAGTCATGCTCATTCAGATTCCGATACGGAGTCAAGAGTGCAGCAGCGCCGACTCACATAATACCCGCTTTCTTGCTAGCGTCTCCTGCCCGAATAACTGACACCCATGCCCTGACTAGAAGAGGGCTCTCTGGCGTAGGTCCCCTCTGAGAACGTAGGAGTCTCTGCGGGCGTACACCCCAAGGCAGCAAGAAGTGTAGGTGCTGCTCCTGCGAAGATCGCAAGTGAGATAGCCCAAGCCATCTCCCGAAGGAAATTGGGCAACGTGGAATGCAAGGCATGGTTACGCACTTCACACCGCCGCGGGTGGGTGGCTCGTAAATACCCAAACCAGTATAAGCTTTTGGGAATTTACATCACCTATCTATACTTACCCATTTAAATTACAGAATGGCACCGTTAAACTGGCGGGCGACCCGACCACTGGAAAGGGCACGCCAGAGCAGCTCTGTCGAAGGCCGCCTCGTTCGCGACGAAAGTAGAGGATGTCTTCCAGGCTGCCGCTTTCAGAAAAAACGAAAATGGGCACGCATGCGAAAGGAGCCGAAGACGCTGGCAGATTACCCCGGCCATGTGTGCCCTGCCCATGGCCTACACTGTGCATGCGGCGAGAGCACTTCTGACAGCCATCGCGAAACGGTAGCCCTCGAGACCGCCATATAGGGGCTCCAATAGAGGATGAAGAGTCTTGTGGAGGTCCGCAGGGGTATCACCATGTGTATGTACAGCCTAAGCGATCTGACATGGCACCGGAATATGTCCTCAGTGATGGAAGAGAATAACCCCTAATATCGGGGATGAGAACCCCGGGATGGAGTCGGGGTTTGGCTTTTGGGCAACAACTGTGGAACCAACCTGCCCCATGCGGATTAAAACCCGTGGCCCGGCTTCACCGAATGACTTGAATGCGGCCCTGTGTATGGCCGAAGCCGTCGCTACAAGAAAGAATATTGTGAGCCAAGTCAGACAAGGGGGCCCGCGCCATATGTTCGAAGAGGGACGCACAAGCGTCTAGGGGACCGTTAATGGACCAAGGGGGTCCGTGAACCGCGTTGATATCATTATCACTATAATGTACAACACGGATGGGCAAAGTGTGGCCCGCCGACCGATAACATGCGACATGCGGAAGTCTTAGAAAAAACCCATATGTGCGGCCAGTCTTTCTGAGAAATAATTAATGCCGCCAGTTTAACTGTTTGCTAAAGATCTGCGATATTTTCCGATGTTTCAACGACTGTTGATAAAACTAAAGATACAGCTATAGTATATATGTTTCCGAATAATACAAGCAACGAATCAAGTTTATAAACACGCGCTAAAAAAGTTTCCGTGGGCAGTGGCGGCACAGGGGACATGTGGGGATTTTCTTCCCAAGTCATGATGATTCCCCCTCCCCAGTTAATTTCAGTTAAAAAAAAAACAATTGAGTGTATGCCATATAAAAAAAAACTGTTTCTCTGTAAAATAGTTTAGCTGCCGGACGCCAGAAAATCGCATCTAAAGGTGTATAATTAACCCAAAAAAGTCCCCCTTTTAAAAGTTTGCCAACATGTTTGTTCCTTCAACTGTTTCATTGCCCTCCATTTGCTATCCCTCCCATACTTTTCGCCACCGACATGTGGGAAATGAGTATCTCTCCAAAAGGCGACCAAACAAATTGCGGACCACGAGTCTCACTGTGGCCCACCAGGCAATTTTGGTGCCCGCCCATGCTGTACACTATTGGTGCTATTACGTCGTTGTATTGACTACGATTCTCAGTGTTTTGTCAGTATATACAATTGTGGATTGGTAAAATCTACGATAATATAGTTAACGAAACGGGCATTATTATTTATTTTTAAGGATGGGCTGCAAATAGAAAACAGACGGGGCCCCGAGGAACTAGTTTTCACATGGCCTTGACGTTGTTTACTAACCTAGAACTTGGAAAATGTTGCGTTATAAATTCAACGGTGCAAAAGTAGTGTCATGATGTATCTATATAAGCACTCTTTATTCTATAACAATATTCTCAAAGGGAATTGGAAACCCTGAACATGTGCACAGGGGCGGGCGTTTCGGGATGCACCACAACAATATATTCTGGGGAAGATTCAGGTAGTATCCTTAATATTTTCGGGCACCGACAGCAAACAACATTTAAACTGCAATTATATGTTTCGGACAGTCGTCATTAACGAACAAAAAAATGTTGTAAGGAGGAAATTTCCTTTCCTTGCCCAAAAATCTGACAAATATTGATAATTACTTCTGAGTAAACAATTCTACACTAGTTTTTTTCTTCTGAATTCTTACAATGGTTTCATTGTTTTATACAATGGCGCGTGTAAAATGACTGGCAATTCCCCCCCCCCCACTTTATTCAGAGAAAGTCGGCGAAAATGAAGATGTTAATTAAGACAGCGGAGAAATTTGGACTTGGCCTGGATCGGTAAAATTAATTCTTATAGTCAACTTTATTTTGCTACTGTACACACGGTAACCCGAAAAAATACATTGGCGTTTTTTAGTAACCTAACATTCTTGGCTATAAATGTACTTCCAATGGTGCAAATGGTACCATCATTTTGTAGATAATCACCATTAATTCTGCAATTATTCTCAGGAGGAGGCCTCTCATAATGGTTCATGAAACTAAATAAAATCGGGAAATTTATAATCCGGTCTGCGCACACCATTGAGATAGATTGTACTTTTTAGGGCATGTAACCCTGTTATGCACCCATGGGGCTCGTTGAAGGTGCCGCGTGAATAGTAATAAACTGAATTCAGGTTTCTGCCCCATTATACCTTCGTACGTCCAGACCCCCCCCCCCCCTCACACACACACACACACAAAATATCACAGCGCAACCACTGCCGCTACCCCGTTCAGCATCACTATATTGCAGGTGGTGAACGATTTTATTTAAAACATGAAATAGCATATACAAACCCTTTTCCAAATAAAGTGCAATTAGCATTTCGAGTCAATAACAAGTCACCCGCCCGATTCTTATATAGGATATAGGCCCTGTGTGCTACGGCTGTGTGATAGGGCTTGTGTTTATATTTGCTTTGTATACTACGTTAGCTGGAGGTATTGGACATCCCACTGTTGTGACGTTTTCATTTAAGTCAATACACTTGCACTTTACGGTGCTCTTGTACTTTCTGTGGCGAAACACAAACCCAGCCCAGATGTTGTGGATAACTGGTTGCTACAATGAACCTGAACGTGCAACGGTGTACCGCGAGTTGTCGGTACCTTATCATACACAACCGACATAAAACAGTTACATAACTTTATAAACGACTGATCTCTACAAGTAAGAAACCAGGTATTACAGACCACCGTCCGATACCGTACTTTTAAAAATAGCACTTGGGAAGATTGATATCGACTTTAAAAAGGATGTAGGCTACTACATTAACGTTCTTTTGGTATTGGCCGGAAAATTTCGTCTGCAATATATAATAAACGAAACTTAGATTATATAACACAACGCAATGCGACATACATGCATTATAATTTTGAATTTCGTTACAATGAGCATCGTACTTCGCCCGATGTGAGTATGACAGTCGGTATAATCATCCTCTCTAGCGCTCTGTACAAGCATCCGTAGGTTAATGTTACAAGCCCCTCAAATAACAAGTTCCTGATAAAAGTCTCAGCTATAGCCTTCAGGGTTAAGGACGTTTCATTTTGTCGTAAATAGGTCAAATTTGCAACAAATCTGGGAAACCGAAGACGAACACTCAATATCGTGTAAAAATACGCCAAAATAAACTAACAGTAATCCTGTGTTGTCCTGTTCCATTCAAGCTAAACCTCTGGCATAAAGAACTATTCATTCCGACAGCTTACAGAGCTGAAGAGTCTTCACATCCGCAAAGCAATACGGAGCGAGACGCCAGCAATTCCCAGCAGTATAAGCTTACACTACTGGAAGAATCGAAAAGTACAAACGTAATCGAATGTATGGTAGTCGTCTTTAACATTTCCGACGGGGAACAGTACTTGATTGAGGGATAAAAGGTTCCTTCTTTCTATTTAAGAGTATTCTGTTACCTTTTGATCGAACAACGGTCCTATTATCACAAAAAGAAACACATATGAGTACCGCTGTCTTAAAGTTATATATATATAGGTAAATGTATGACTTCTTTCACTATGTAGCATTATGGCGCTACCGATTCCTAATTTTGACAAAAAGTGCTTTTCGACAGTGATTGATTTCACACTTTGGGCACATTTACATTTTATATACAATGGAATAATAATGAGAGATATAACGCTCTACGGATTAGCTCGCGAATGGAAGACACATGACACGGTGCAACGTATAGTTACAAAGTAACGAAACGTCGAGTCATCCCCCAGGGTAGAACGCGAAGCGGAAAATTGGGTAAACTTTATTATGGCAATATGCCAACCTGACCCCCAATGAAGGTAAATTAAGTTATTACTTTCATCAGTCTTGGAATGGTATGTCGCAATCGCTCTTTTTAAGAAAAATCTGAAAAGAAAGAATCTGAATATGACGTCACAATTGTCAAACTAACCCCATTTTCAGCCCCATATTCCTTACATCAAGACTGTAACAATGTCATTATATCATGTCTAGTACACATTATCACAATACTTTACCCGTGACCGTGGAACATTGCAAACGTGTCGGCATCATACACTGACCCAATTCTCGGCCCAATCCTCAACCATCATGTAACCACGTGACAATGATAACAATAGAGTCGATACACGTACAGAACAACACGAAACACGGCCACGTGACGTAAGAATGAAATGACGAAAAACAAAGATAACAACCTAAAGTTCTGAGTCTGCGCTGTTATTTGAAATGTTTATAAGAAATAGAGAGAACAGACTGACTACAATACAACACTACGTCACACTGAAAGAATAAGGTTATATAGGTATAACTCCCTGGTATAGAGAGAACAGACTGTATACAATACAACACGGTACCTTACACTGAAAGTATAAGGCTAGATTTTCAACTGGTATAACTCCCTGGTATATGGCTGAAATTCGGTTGTTTTACTTGGGTTCAGGTTTCAGAGTCTAATACATGAGGATATCCTCTACTTGTACAAGTGAACTTATCCTAAATATACGCCTACTTGCACCTCGTCCTCTATATTCAAGTTACGCAAGTGTCTCTATAGGCCTACTTTCATATTGTATTATTCTGTTATTATTCTACAATCATATGGGTTTACATGTGTCTGTTTAACATCTCACCATTGTTCCTCGCCCCTATACCACCCCACCCAAATTCCCCCGAGATCACGATCAACATTGGTACCTCTAGTATTTTGTCCTTCCAAATAGGAATATTTATCGATTCAAATGAATTATCATCAAATACAGCAAATAGTTTCTAAAGTTCAAAGCCAATCTCGCTGAACTATAAACTACGTTACGCCGGTTTTCTGGAAATCAAAGCAACTTTTGTGGATATGCATTTACACCCTATCGGCAGATCGGTTTCAAAGTGAGGCCTCTGCCTATCATTATACCTATCACTATTGTTCTATTACACCACATCACCCCCATATGTGAGGCATCTATCCCACGCAATGACCCATATCATCATCCATGTGAGGCATCTACCGGGCCCACGCAATGACCCATATCATCATCCATGTGAGGCATCTACCCCACGCAATGACCCCTATCTGCCTATCGTCCTCCATGTGATGCATCTGTTCCCACACGATGTACCCCTATATTGTCTCCACCAGTATTCAATGCAGATAGGATTAAAACAGTTTGTTATAAAATAATGAAATGTTTTGAATGAAGTTGGGTGAGATTGCGCAATATTGCCTGGCTTTTTGACAACTTTGAGGCGATCCTTGAATATTCGTCTTTCAAAACGATATTAAGATGCATGAATTAAATAAGAAATAAAATAGTAAGGTGTATTGCCATAATAAATATTACAGCTTTATGTAATATTAAAATGCATATAGTTTTTTTGTCGATAAAACTATTTTTAAAACTACTAATTCATTACCCTTGCTTTTCATGCCCGATGAGCATGTAGCTCATGTACGATTTTCGGGGACATCAGAAATATGACTCTCCTTGCAACAAGTCAACCTAGACAACAGCATATTATTCAACTCTTCGCACGGAACTCTCTGTCTCACTGATGCTGTCATTTTTTTTATAAGACAACCGACTATAAATTTAGCAAATTAACAGATCTTCCGCCAGGAAGCGCAGAAAACTGTTCATAAATTTTCAAAAAGTCTGAAATTCCACGATCCACCGAAAAGTTTTCGCGACCCACTTTTGGGTCGGGATCCATAGTTTGCAGACCGTTCGTGTAGGCATCAGTACTGCACTAGAATAATAACCCAAAATGGCCACCAAACGAAACGAAAAAAGGCTCATTTATATCTGACCCCTGAAAATACCTGTATTGATTGACGGTTTAGAAAGCGAGCCAATTTAGAATCACTGCAAACGAGCTGGATAATTTCCACTTTTTTGGTTTAAAGATTTTTGTTGGGTTTATACTTTGTCACGTGAAAGATACAAAATTAGAACTGACCCAAGTACATATTTAAATGAATAGGTGAACTGGGATTAATTGCACATATTTGGCGTAATTAATTAACATTAATTGGACTCGCTCGTTCAACTTACCTGCGAGATATTAATCTTAGATCCCTTAGAACCAGCAACCACCATAGTCTTGAAGTTATTGAATTCAGACAAACTCTTTTGGGCACTACCACCAGTCTTGTCACGGGCATCGTTCAAAATTCTGTTGACCTGCGGACGCAAACCACGGAAATATTACTTTGGTTATGATTAGGTTGATGTAATTGGGTTTTTTTTTCATTATTAACAAGTTCAGTGCTGCATTGGTTGGTAAAAAAAAACAATTGAAAATCATGAAACCAATGTGCTCACTGCAATTCATTTCTGGTGACCCTAACTTATACCCATTCTTTAAAATAAAGATTATCTATTGACCTGTTATTAGGCACACAAGAAAAATCTCTTCTTTGTGGTATGTATAGTGCCAAGCTTTGTAGAAGTTTTTTTTTTTCTTCAAATTCTAGAGGGGCAGGCTGGGAAAAAAAAAATTCCAAAATTCTAGAGGCACAGGGCAGGTAAGACTGTTTTCACAAATAGATTAACCTAACAAAATATAGTTACTATCATGCCTTTCCATGAATAATTTAGTGGGGCAACTGTGACTGCTCTCAGAAGAAACTATTAGGCCGAGCAAATATGTTACTTTTCTTGCAAATATGAGCCCGGTTTCTGTATACTTTTAAGATCACTTTTTTATGAGGGTAAGAATAAAAGTGTTTTTAATTGTCTAAAATGTTCAATTCCTGCCACTCGTTTTTCGTGAATATAATGGGGTCAATTTGTTGATACAATTGACTAATACATTGGGGTTTGTCATTGCAACAACAACAGCATCTTTTATACAATTTCTACATATGAAAGATGGAAAAAATATAGATGTAATTTAATCACATTCAATCATGCATATATAGAGGTACATAAAGTCAAAAGAATGCACACAATTGTTTCATCCATCACTTTGAGAGAAACAAATCTTCATTTAGAACCTTGTCAATTACATCAGAATTAATTTTTCACAGTCGTGCCGTGAAAATCCAGATGCACCAGCGTCCTGTCTAATTCCCGCTGAAGTCTATGTACGAGGCGGGAATTGCCTGCTGTCTTTGTACACAAACCACAAACTTCCTTTATAAACCAATCTAGTCTGTGATAAATACGCAATCAGACACGCAAAACTAATTAGCTCTTCAGTTGAGCAGAGATGAACTAAAGGTGCTAAACTGGGAGACCATCAGCAAGAGTTACACCTCATGCGTATCTTCATCTGACAACCAATAGTGATCCATTCTTCCTAAAATTTTGACCCCATTAATCTGACATATACACTCGGTGTGCGAATTTAAGGGATTTCAAATGGTTGTCCGCAGGGCAACCACTTTGACTAGTTTTAACAGATTTTGGCATCACTTGTTTCAAATTTATGGGAGACTTAATATATCAACTAATGTTTGCTCTTCCCAAATATTAGGTGACTAATACTGATAATATGTAATGTGTATGGTACGATA
>WXZC020000614.1:0-11414 GCA_011317855.2 Paelopatides confundens
ATTTTAAATTTGTTATCGCCCTCGCAATTGTGCTTTCGAGGGCTATTTTAGTACTCACAAGGGCAAATCGCCCTTAGCCCCTGTGCATTTACGACGCTGCTGTACGCCATTGTTAAGTTTGGCCTCTGTGCTCCACCACTGAAGGTGTGATTCTAGGGACTCTAACCAAGATACCAACTGGCGGAGGTCCCTTGTGTGAGGCTTGGAACTGGAGGGGACGCATGTGCAAGCGGCAACACGTCCACTAGGCTGGCCGTGAGGCCTAAGAACCTTAGCCACAGTGAGGTCGGGCTGGAGGATCATTGCTGAAGGGCTCAGACTTCCTCCAATAGGGTGGAAACACGTTCCTCCGAGGGTAGCTAAGTCTAGTCGCGCCCCCAGGAAAAGTGGTGACAGCACTGGGTTGAGATGCGATTTTTCCCAATTGATCACCCAACCTATAGAGACTAGGAGGGTGATCACCTGGTGTGTTCTGCTCTGCGACTGGGAACGAGAGTCCCACAGTAGTCCAGATATGCAAACAACACCACTCCTCGCCTTCTGAGTTTGGCCACCACTGCCCCCGCCACTCTGGTGAATACCCGGTGTGCTGTGGAGAGTCCGAAGAGAGCTGTGATGACATAAGTCTTGCTGCTGTAGCTAAGGCCGAGGAAGCACTGATCTGCTGGCGCGATGGGGATGTGCAGATACGCATCAATTGTCGTTGCCCACATCCCTCTGCGCAGGGTTGGGGTGACAACGGCGAGCATTTCCATGTGAAAGGTTCGAGGGCGGATGAACGAGTTGAGCGGCCTCGGGTTATGGGCCTCCAGGAGAGCCCTTTTGGGTGGTTGGTGACCCCATGACCATTCTCATATTTTAACCCCAGTTAGAGTTAGATTAAGTGGAATTAATGCAAATCAGATGCTGACCAGGGTAAGTATAGAAGGGCGATGTAAATGTATCCAACCTACATCCCATTTTCCGAAGAAAAGGGAGGCAAATAAAAGAGAAAAGTGGGGTAGGTGGTGCCACCATCTGATGTTACAGGCTCTGGTTAGAACAAATGCACATTTTTAGGAAATTCCCGAAGTCATCTAAACGTGACTTATCAAAAGGAAAAAGACTGCCTACACTCATAGCCTAATGCATATATGTTAGATTTAGCTTTCTAGACCATTAACACTGTTGCATTCACATATTGTTTTGTTTCTTAACTTCAATGCATGCATATTTTTTTTTTACTTGTCAAAGTGTTGTGCATTAGAGATGTAGGCTTTCTAGTCATTGCACATTAGATGTATTTTTTAATTTTTAATTTGTACTCCTTATTTATTTTAGTCTTTGGCTACTTTTGTTTCTTTGTTCTTTTGTCTTTACATGTGTTTCGTCCCCTTCCCTTACAAAGAACATGATAAAGTCAGACATGATAATATGTGACGAACAAAATAAAACGCATGTAAACGTGTGTGGTTAACCATGTGTTTTGCATTATCTATTAGTTGTATGGAATTATTCTTGAATGTACTATAAATGTGTACAATAAGACTGCCAAGAATTTTGCACCATAAGTACAGTTGCCTGTCTACATGATATGTACAGTGTTGTTTTGCTTACAGTGCGACAGAAAATTGGAGTGTTTGTTCGAAGGGAACACAAAGAAAGTGACTGAACTGGTTATTATATTGCTTGAGAGTTCTTTCACAGAAAAACAATAGGATTTTTCTATTCAAAATAGTATATACACGTGCAAAGTATGAAACCTGTCAAATTTTCATTCGTGAGATGTTTATAAGATTTTCACAATTCTCTGGTGACTGCAGATGAAATTTGACCTCCACCGATACCAATAAGCTTCTTCTACTCAATATGGGTCATCAACGTACCAAGTATGTCCACGCTTCCCTTCAGGTTTTCACGATATGGCTTCATATGACCTTGGACCGACCCCCACCAAATACAATATGCTTCTCTCAATATGGTACACCCACCGACATGTAGGGAGCATCTCTGCCAATGTTCCCCTTCTTGAGGTATTTTGTCAGAAGAATGATTTCAAAATACTTCATTTCAACAAATGCCCTATAATATGCACACTTTCAACAGATTTAGAATATATTTTGCTCAATATGAACAAATAAGAGAATTTCACAACTGTTGACAGCATTTTCAACCTCATGAATACAATAACTCACTGGCAATACTGGTTTGTGAGGTAACAATTAACATGTTATTATAATTAATTTACCTGTTGGAATATTTCCAGACTGACAAGTATCTCACACAGTGCCATCACAAATTTGTTTTTGTTTTCACGCCAGCAGTTATCAGCTTGAAGAAATAGGGTTGGCTGGAGAGGTTTGCCCTGTATTGGTTTATAAAAACAATAATCACTTACATAATTATGAACAAGAAAGTATGTGGCTTTGTGACTATTTGCATTAAAATATGTCCTGTTGTTACCTGGTTGATACATGGTAACAATGTTAAATTTATCCAAAAGATTCACCAGCAAAAATCCCACATCATGATTGAAATTCATCCAAGTTATACATTACTTGTTCAGTTACAATGGTTGGTGACAATGTGTTCAGGTTTCAATTTGGTTGACATTGAATGACCTTTGGCTGTAGGTTTCCATCAAAACAGATGTAAACAAAAACTTAGGGCCATCTACCTACTTAGTATGATAAGTATGAGATTCATCCATGATTCCCTTCTTGACATCGGTATACAAGCAAGGTGTCACACACAAACACACCATCATGATTGCAAAGGCTATGATTATCATTGATATAAATATAAATTCCTTTTAATTTTGCAAGAAAATACATGATAGGGAATTAATTCCAAAAACTTGAGTGATGGGCCAAATTCTGTAAATAGAAACTATATAAGTTTACAATTTACAGACCTTTTTTGAGATTTTCCACAGAACATCCAGAAGAATTGAGATGGTCATATTTGAGTCATGGGGGTATTCTCCTTTGTCCAAAAAAGTAAATTGTTGTCCTTGTCCATGACTAATAACAGTGGTGATGTGCGTCTTCAGCAAGTCTGAAGTCTTTATGACCTGGGGAAACAGAATAAATATTGCAGACACTCAAGGTTGAATGTTCCAAGTTATTTCACTCGGGTACCCACCCGGAAACATTACTACCAGGGTAGGAAATTTGTACCAAGTTCCAGTTTTATATGGGCTTTTTCATATAGATATACATATTTGTGTGCATATGTGGCTAAGTCAGTTTCATAATTCTAATGGACCTTGCTGCATTGATTTTGTAGTGAAAACGAGATTCGTTAATCAAAACCCTTTTATAATTTTCCTCCAGCTGCACTGCACGCACAGTCAAAGACCATCTTTTATGCATTTCAAAATCTAAAAGCTTGAACTATAAACAACTGTGTTCTGCATACATGTAAAGTATAACACTCCAGCGTATAACGTTAAAAACATTAACAAACGAATAGCAAAGATCTTAAGAGAAATCTGCAAAGTTTGCACATTGCACTACATCCAATTTCATAGTGTATTCATTGATGAGACTCCATCCAGACTACCTGGTTGTTGTCTGTATCACACACAAAATCATTTGTTCAACTTAACTCCAGTTACCTTAAAAACCAGAAATGCAAAAACTCATTGAGTAACATTTCATATGTGTGTACATACACCTTATACTGTAGATGACCTTCTACAGCAATATGAAAAATATTTTGCACAACATTGTACTTGATTATAGGGAGAGAAATTCACATGTTATAGGCAATTTGTCCAAGCTTAACTTCTAGGGATATCATGTTTACAACATTTTCACCCTAACCCACATTTTCTACTGACCCAAAATGACCTTGGACATGCACTAAAAACAATATGCTTATTGTTCATAATATGTGGCATCCACATGTCCCACATAATATCCATCCAAACTTTCCTATTGAGATACAATATATATACAAAGTTTTCACATATTGACATCTGCTGACCTCAAATTGACCTTTTGACCTCCACCAAAAATAATGATTCCTATACATGTGACATAAACATACTAAATATGACATCAGTCCATGCTTCCCTATTTGAGATATTCCAAAACTTACTGGTTTGGATATTTATTAACATGCTTACCTATTTCGACACTACTAATGTACCTCTGAACTACCATGTCAGAGCAAAACTAGATACAAATATCACCTTAATATGGGCACCTAGGCCACCCCGTTTGGCAGACTCAATCATCCTACTCAAAATGAGCTCTAGCTTCTAGCTTCTTACTGTGATTGGCAACGACAACACCAACACCAACTTTGAGGTCATCTACACGTATACAAAATAATAATGCGTTGTGAACTTGTGTACCAAGTAGACTTTTATACATGCACATGGAGGGCAATGACAATTTACTTTACATGTGATTAGGTTTGAAATATGTCCCAGTACAAATGTTAAGGTCACCTACAGTAAGTGCAAAAATGTGGCACTGTGTGGTTCTATACAGTAGGAACATTTTATCATAATGTAATTCAATTTAGGAAATAATATTATCTGCTACAATTATAACATAATTTACTAAGGGCATCCATATAAATTTGGCCAATGATGGGAGGGGAAGCAGTTGAAGTTCAAAGATTTCCTAGAGGAAGAAAACATATTGGTCACCAATCAGCAAATTGGTGCCATATAACAATGCACAATTGTACCAGATAATAAATAATTTAAAAAAATAGCTTAAAACTTCACCTTTAAAAAGAAAGACATCACACATATGGAAACAAGTTGGGGGGCTCTTCTCACTCCCCTCGTATTACCTGGCATATGGCTCAGTATTCAGCCTAATGTTATCATCCTATACTGATTACTGTAGCCTATGCCTAGCCATATTGGGACAAAAAAGGGGGCCTCCAAAATACAAGCTGGCAGGGAAGCTGAGCAGGTATAACTTTTGGGGCCTTTTGTGAAATATTTTCTGCAATTCTCCCATGAAAGATGAACTTCAAATGTATTACTTTACATGTACAGTTGTATATATTGAGAATTATGTTGATACAGTGTAGCAAACAGGAGGTTATGAAGATCAGTGTCATTACCCTCATATAAAAAGTGGTGTCATGCATATTTGCCTTGTTCTGTCTTATGAACTGCCCAGAGAACAACCAGTCAGTCTATGAAAATTAAATTTGATTTTGAAATGCAACTTACAACTTTGCCTTAGGCGATCATTTAATTTACAAAACTAAAAAGATATATTTCATACCTTTGCTTTTCTTCCTATGAAGTGAGGAATAAAGGTTTTCTTTTGGTCCATGCCATCGATTATTAAACTGATGTACTTATCTGGTTCACTTCTGGCCAAGTCTCGTTTCCTGTAATAGTCTAATCGTTCTTCCCTGAAATTAAATGAAATGTATTGATCAGAAATTGACACCATTATGGTTAAAATTTAGTGGGTAAAATTTATTTAAAAAATACCACACTAGTGACAGCTTGACAACTACTGTAGTACATGGATGCAATTATCAACAGATCCAGAAGAATTTTGTTGCAAATAAGAAAATGTGCAATCACCTGTTTTACATGAGCACTGTGACATTGGTTTTTCTGTTTTGAATTCCAAGATATATTACTATACCATAAGAAAAAACTAAAGTAACATTGTAGGGTTTTATTCAGCTTCAATAATCACCATAACAGACAAATTCAAAGTTGAGAGTATCAAAAAATTTACTATAGAATATTATAATAGATATACTGTATTCAGAAAGTAAGTGAAGACCAAAGTAAATTCTGGCAAGAGGGATAGAATCTGCCGCAGACCAATCTGACGGTGATCGCAATCTGCGTGGTCGGTCCAAGCGGGACCGAGACCTTGTAAGGTTGCCACGCTCCCCACGTACGCCCGCTACGCCAAAGTTCACAGGCGCGTGCCCGGTTCCCATGGGGGCCGGCTGTGAACTTACAAGAGACCGACCCTGTGGGCCGAGATTCGAACGTCTCGCCAGGCTACCGTGCATGCGTGGGCTTCCCAGTGGAAGCCCTTTGTCCGGGACATCCACTAATGGGACTCGACGTGGACGTACACGGGAGATCAATTGATCTCTACTGACACACTTGCAGGTAATGGACCTCTCTGTGAAGGTGCCGAATGGTCACCCTCGGGCTCAACATCATGGATGGTGCCATCCATATTTTTCGTGGTTGATGCTCTTGCATTCCCCCCTCTTTTGCTTTGCGCTGCGCATCCTCCCCCTCCGCCAAAGGCCCACAGCCCAGACACAGAACCTCCTCTGCGCTGCCTGAGTCCAATGGGAAGAGACCCCATCCCCCGCTTGCGCGCCTGCTTCGTGCTCAAGCAACGCCGCTTTCAAAAGAGCGCAATGCTCCTTAGAGAACCCAAAGCAGGCCTCGCAAGGGCTTGTTCAAGGGCTTGTTCAAGAAGGGGGCACAAAAGGCAAGCCTAAAAAGTGCTCTAGAGATTGCCAGAAAACCCTTCTGTAGTACAGGATCACCCCAAACGTATTCCACAAAAAATATCCGCGTAAAAACGACGAAAAGATCGTAGGAATCCAAAATGGAAAGGACCAGCTTATGGTTACACGTCTGAGCTCAGTCGCAGGAAAAAAATTGTGACGTGGAGGCGGAATGTCAGCCTGGTGGGCGGTGACTCCCCAGGATTGGATCATTTAATCGGGATTAATGCATAACTATAAGTTGACCAGGGTAAGTATATAGAATAGCCGTAAATACCCAAACCAATAAGTTTTGGGGTTTTGATTACAAAAATTCAAATCCTCTATTTTAAGCAATGATAGAAACTGGTACAAACTCTATCATTGCTTAAAATAGAGGATTTTAATTTTTTGTAATCAAACTCGTAATTATATTTTGATAGGACACGTTTTTTTTATAGTTCTCTACTGTATATATATTCATTTTAGTGTAGGCTGATATTGTAGGAGATACATCCTAGATTCTAGAGAAGGCATTTGTAGGCAACCTGTTGTACAATGTAGCACAAGTAAAGTGACCTGAAAATTTTGCAAATCATGCCAGATTTAGAAAATAATCCAGCCGTGAAAAATTTATAAAATCTGGTGCATCCCTAATCACCACACTGTAACACTAAGTAACTCACTTTTGTCTTTGAAGATGAAGCTCCCGTTTCTCTTGTATTGCTTGTCTTTCTCGAACATCATGTGTCCTTCCTAGAGCCCTTTCAAAAAGAGCACACTTGTTGCACTTTGAAAAGTTGTCATTCTACAAGTGTTGAAAAAAAAACAAAGTGAAGCATATTCTCTACAGTACAGATGGGCAAAGTTCCATGTACATAAATCTTAGAATTAAACCCTATAAGCCTGTGAGCCTTTCTGACAAGTAATTATTGCAGCCCATCAACTGAAGTCGGAGGCCAGGACTAGGCTAGTCAATAGATGGTCCATCCTAGACCTAGTGTCATCATGTGTATTTAGACTTGATCACTGAATGACTTAAACTGGAAATTTGTTTTTTTTTTGAGAAATTTTAGACTGTCAGGACAATCACAGTCTACATTTTTGCAGTGGGTATTATATGTTTTATTTACGGAAATACGAACGGGGGCCTAATAGTGTGAAATTTAGATTAGGCCTAGTCTCGTAATAGCATATGGCTTAGCCAAAGTCCTAACTGATACAATGTATATTTCAAATATTTTTACGGGTGTATGTTATAATTAAAATATTTGATCAATATTTTTATGTAAGCCAACATTTTTGCCGTGGGTATTATCTGTTCCTTGCGGAAATACGAACAGGGGCCCAATAATTAGTAAAAGTTGATTATTAGCCTAGCCTACAATAATTGATACGATTTTAGCCTAGTCTAGGCCGAAAAAAAAAACTTTGTGACTTAAAAACATACATTTGAAATATTTTACATAATTTATAGATTGGGGAGCTAGACTGGTTCAGTGATTCTATTGGGCCACTTTATTGTAATAAATACTACTTAGTTAGATGGTTGACTAAAATTGATTATCTCAAACTTCTTATTAATTTCCTTGTTTTTAATTCATTAGCAGTTAGGCTATTTAACAGTTAGTTTGCTTTATGTTAAATTTGTTTCCATTGTTCATCTCGAAGATTAATTTTACACTAATGTTGAAGATGTCATTGAAATTGTTCAAAGTTGATTTATAGTACATGAACCTAAAATTTAACATTTCTTACCGTTTTGGCCAAGTAATTCAGTCTCCGGCAGAGTAGTGTAAATAAATGTATTGTAGTCCTATAGGGGTTAAGTCTATACAAGAGGCAGTTGAGTGTATTATTACAAAGATTTGTTTATTATAATTAGGGATATACATGGATTGGCTGCGAATAAGATATACGGGTATATACGCACATCAAATTAATGGCGTTCGTGTCTTCTTGAAGACCAACGTGCAACTTTTGTGCGAGGGGATAAAGAGATTCCTATTTACCATATTATTTTGAGAGGAACAAGTAAATTTTTCCCTCGGGCCCACTGCCTAAAACAGGTTATGCAACAGTTTATAAATGAAAATTTTGGCTCAGAGGGTGAGTCTGGCTATATAAATTGTGTTTTATTTTGTAAAGCATAAGTTTGTGCATAATGGTGGGGTAATTTTTATACAAAATAATATTAAAACATTGCATTGGGTAGAGAAAAATAGTGGCCAGAAAACCCCCACATGGACCCCCTCATTTACCCTACAGTTACATTTACACAGTTATGGTGGTATATACTGTCCACTTATTTTTGTGCACTATTATTATTATGAAACTTATATAGCGCACATATCCGATTGAAAAAATCGCTCAAGGCGCTATATAAAAGATGATTATACAAATAATACAATTGATCAAATGTAAACGGAGAACAAAAAAAAAAAAAAAAAACATTCAAAATACATGGCATCAGATTGATCCAGAATACAGAAAAGTTTTGAGAGCACGTTTAAAGGCATCAATAGACTGATATGTTTTAATATGTTCTGGCAAAGAGTTCCACAATAGAGGGGAAGCTGAACCGAAAGAACGTGCACCGTAATAAGTTGAGGTGAAGCAAAGATTTGGAAGAAGAGCGTAGATTTCTAGAAGGACGATGAGAAGAGATGAGGTTGCACAGATACAGATGGAGCTAAACCATGAATACATTTATATGTTAACACCAACAGGAGAATTTTGAATTTAATACGCTGCTCAACCGGAAGCCAATGTAAGTTTTTAAGAACTGGGGTAATATATGTGAATTTTCTTGTACGACAGACGAGACGAGCAGCAGTATTCTGAACTTTCTGAAGCCGTCTGATTTGTGATTTAAGGAAGACCAAAAAGTAATGCATTACAGAAATCAAGGCGGGATGTGACAAGAGCTTGAACGCACGTCTAAAGCGTTAAGGCGCCTAAACTCATTTTAAGCTAGCCTAGCTACACGAAAATAGGGACCACCATCATACCTGACTTGAGTATCGGGAATGCTTTTCCACTAAAGCTGTAAAAGTGGTGGTAGCCTACATTTAAGTACCTCAACTTAAGTCGATCACCCGGCGCGTCTGCATGCTTGTGAGCGCTTTCGTGCAATCGAGTATCTTTGAAATGCATGGAATAATGTGTAACAATCTGTGGCCTACACACTGGTGAAAAAAATACCAGCGTTACGGAAAATGGTCCAACATTCAACAAAGAAAGTTTTGAGCAGGATGTTACATTTTACGGATCAAGTCCCGTGTGTCGCCCGTTTGTTTTATTTAGAATATTCCATTTTTAATTAGGTAAATTGTCATTCTCAAAATGTTTTGAGAATGACAAATACTATTAGGAGTTAGGCCTAGCCTACCTACTTTGAAATGGAATATTACAAATAATACAAACGGGCGACAGACAGGACTTGATCCCATTTTACTGTAGCTAGGCTAGAGTACAGGCCCAGGGCAGGCCTACATTAAATGTAGTTTTCAACATTTTTAGCTGAACAATAAATTTAAAAAATTCCAAAAATAAATCACACCACCAATTCCGGGAATATACGCTATGTAATGTAGTGATTGACTCAAGCCGGCAAGAGTAAGGCCTTGGCCTAGCCTCCAGTCCAACGCATATAGTCGGCTAGATTGAACTTGAAGTACACTGACAACAACTGGTACTATTAAACTAGGCTAGCCTAGGTGTGATCTCTATGTTTGTGCAGCCATGGTAGCTTAACAGGAACGTAGGCTAACGCTGTAGGTGTGTAACTAAACTAGTGCACGAAAATAGGTGCCGGACGAAAATAGTGGGACAGTATAGCGGCGTGTGGTCACACTGTGTTACCATAGACCTTATTGCTAATCGTTCTTAGTCAAACGGCGCAATGCATGATGGGCTTCAGGGGACGAAATAGTGTGAAAGAATTGATTAGCAATACTTGCTAATCAATGCTCAATTTGATTAGCAATTACTCCATCTTGATTAGCAATTTTTAAAATCAGCTTAAAAATGTACAAAATATTAATAAACTTAACTAACAAAAGAGAACTGAGACTATGTTGTTTTAACAGAATTTTTTTTTTTGAAAAGTCGCATGGACCAAATTTCCTATGCAATAGTGTGTAAGGCTAGACTCAAAAGAGGCCTAACCTCTGAACCGAAACACAAACGTTTAACCGTAACTTTTGGTCCGAAAATTCACGTTAATTTGTCAAAATATATACATATAAAGAAATACATATGTAGGCCTAGATGAACATATTGGTTACACAATACAGTGCTAAAAAAGCATCAAAGTAGTCTAAGGTAGGAGTAGTAAACCCCTGCGATTTTTCTTTTTTTGCATGGGCCAAATCTCCTATGCAATAGTGTATAGGGCTAGCCTAGCCTCGTAATTTCATTATGAGGGACAATAGTACACACACTGCATGGGCGTATGTATGCGTAACCTGTTAGCTAGTATTGGTGCGCAGCTAGCTTTATGTTGAAAACACTGCTGAATACAGTCAGCGTCACATCAGTGCAAGTGACGGACAGACTTCATTACAAATACTATAGGCAAACAACACAGCAATTGTGATGTGTGCATCATCAGAACAGTTGCAATTGAAGCTGTTTACCGAAGCTGCATGGAAGATTGATTCGCATGTTTTGGCGAAGCTAAATCAAAATTTATTCGCAACTGGGGTTTCTTGGGTCGCAAATTGCGATGCAAACCAGACTATTTCGTCCCCTGGGCTTACGAAAGGTTTTCAGAGTATAATTTACTATGTTTTACCTTGGTCGGTTATTTACGTTTTTCGAAGTACCAGTTCATTTAGAAAATTGGTGCTACTTTAGTCACTTATGCCAACGGA
This sequence comes from Paelopatides confundens, assembly GCA_011317855.2. Taxonomy (NCBI): domain Eukaryota; kingdom Metazoa; phylum Echinodermata; class Holothuroidea; order Aspidochirotida; family Synallactidae; genus Paelopatides; species Paelopatides confundens. The sequence continues at coordinate 11,307 of WXZC020000614.1, forward strand.
TGCTTTGTTTATCATCGTCCTCTAGATTACTCTTGTAATTTTCACCAAATACACCACATGAATATCGGTTGACACACTAAAATGACTGATCACAAAGGTAGTTTTTGC